>VXBQ01003132.1:182761-219601 GCA_013400175.1 Phainopepla nitens
TCTGCTGATTGAGTAAGAAAGAGCCTGTGTTTGAAGCACAAAATCTCCTCAGGGCATCTATGTATTAGGCTTCTCTTTTAGCATGTGAAATCTGCTGAAAGATGCCACTGGTAGCACATCAGACCTCTTCTGATTCTTCTCTCTTTGTGCTTTCCAGTTTAATCCCCCAAATACTAGTCAAGAAATGTATTATCAGAATAAAGATGCATATACTAGAATATATAATTTTTATATATATATATAAAATAGGTAAATAACCGTGTCTAGTTAATGGCTGAGGTTGTGTGGACAACATGTCGATAAAATCTCCATCTGGAATAGTTATTTCAAACAAGGCCTTCTAAGTGGACAGGAGATATACAAAGCTGCAGTTGCTACAATTGCCAGTTAATATTCTGGGTGATGAGATAGCAACAGATTTGCCAGCTGAACTGCTTTCATGCCAATGAAGGTTTTCAAGGGAGACAGTCCTATGGCTCTGTTAATGCTCTGCCTTTTTTTTTTTTTTTAATGAGATTGACGTTAACCAAGATGACTAAACACTGGCAAAACCAGAAATTACTCTAACTAAAGGCAAACCTATTTAAGGAACTTGATGGTGTATAATGTCTGTTCCACCTTCCAGAAGGGTGGTTCTGGCAGCAGGTATTGTAAACACAGCAGCAGCACAGGTGGAGCAGAGTCAGTTGTGCTTATGTTTGAGGTGGGCAAACACAAGCTGGGGAATTGGCTCTGAGGTAAAGGGGAAGACAGTAATATAAATCTACCCAGGATGAATCATACCAGTGACCTGCAAAGCTTTGCTTTGCTTTGTCCTCTTATTTTTGAAGGAGAACCAAGTTTCTAGACAGGAAATAGAGGCAATGGCATTAACTGGAAGTCGGTAAAGCACTGGTTGGTCTATATAAGAAACATTTATTTAAATTTAAATTTAAATTACAAAGTCTGTTGAAGGAATTGTATAACGTGAATACAATGTCTTAATAGAATATGTCAATGGGAAGTATTAATGAGAGAAGAACTTGGACTGAGCTTTGTAAAAGAATTTCTGAACTGATTTTCTAAAAGATTTCTCTTTATATTCTTACTATTGACTTTAGAAGAAATATTAAGATAGTAATGACAGGAAACAGATCTTCTTTCTTGATAATAAAGGAAGAAGAATATTACAATGAAAAGAATGTGCAGCTGTGAGAAGTAGAATGATAAACTCATATGGATAGTACAGAAAGAAAGTTGATACAGCCAGAGACTAAAAATTTTACTGATATTTCAACATTCCCAATTGGAAATAGTAGAGGAGAAGGGCTTTTATGTCATTTCCATCCTTACCACAGTGTTACTGTGAGTGACCATGAACAATTTTAGAATGCATCTATCCAGGCCATGGAAGAAGAGAGAAACAAGCAGCAATGTGATAACATTAACAAAACATTGCCCGTAATACCCATGTGGACATTTTCTTTTAAATGTGTTGAAGAAAGTTTTAGTTGAAGCTGGAGGATAGGAAAACAAAGGCTGATGATAAGGTTAGAGAGTGAAGTCTCTAATCAATGAGAAACCTGAGGAGGGCATCCTGGTTAGCCTTGCCCATTGCACCTTGAGAGATGATGGCAGATAGGCAGGTGATATCTGTCAGTATGTGGCTGATAAAAGACCAGCTACATAAAAGGTCTGTTTAAGGCCAGCATTAGCATGAGAACTAATGACTCATGAGTAGGTTCAGAGCCAGACTTAGAGGATTCTTCCAAGACTTTGGGCTCTGGAGCCACTTTCCAGATCGGAACTTTGAACAGAGCAGTGAGAGGGTGAAGCTCGGTATATTTATATCAGAGAAAATGTGTTATATACAACACAGAGGAAATTACTTTCATTTTTCTTACCCGACACTTGCCTTTAAACTTAGTTGCTATGCTGCCTCTTACACAAAATTGCACTTCTGTTAGTGGTGTCAGGTTCTTGTGAGATGCTTATATGTTTCAAGGAAATCATTCTGGAGAGAATCAATATCCACTGCTGTTTCTGCTGTCTTCCTAAAAATACGTGGCCATAGGGGCTACAGAAATGCCTGGGACCTGCTGTGTGGCCCTGCATCTGAGCAGCACAGAGTGATCCCGCTCCAGTCAAAGCCAGCCAGAGATGCACTGACTCCTACAGGTGTGCCTTGAAATGCTGTGGCCCATGAACTATCCAGTTGTCTTTGGTGTAAAGCAGTAGATCAAATATTAATCTGCTGTGGAACAAAACAAGAAAAACCATATTTTTTAAGAGTTTGGTAAGCTACTACTGGATACTATTGTCCTAGAAATCATGGCTTGCTGAAAGGTTTTTGCTGTTAGTGCTTGATTCCACTTTAGTGAGCAGATGAAAATAATACTAAATAGCAACACTTCATAAGAGGTTGCTAATTTGATGAATACAGGGGTTTTTAAATTTGAGATTTGGTGAAATACTAACAAGTTTAAAGTCTTTGTGTTTAGACATGTAATTTGAGAATTTTGAATGCATTAGGTTTATTTTTTAAAATAAGTATACAGGTTTTAATTCCTTTTTCTGATTTACCAGTTTCTTCAGGATTTCTCTTCTTTGTATTCATTTTCAAATAAGCACCTTTGCCCTTCTCCCTCATACCCACCCCATTTGACAGATGCTGTTTGTAACCATTCATGAGCTGACTTAAAGATGTCCTTCAGATTCCTTCTTGAAATTCTCCTCCATGGAGCATACGAAGTGTGCTCTGGGAACTGGACTGTGTTTAGTATTACTTGCCATCCTGCCTGGTATTGCCAAGCTCTTACTTCGTGCATCTGTGTCTGAATGCCATAAATACTCCTTGGGGAAGAGTATTTTAGATTGTTATTTTATTTTATATGGGTATGCAATATGTAAATTACATATTTATGTTATAAATGTATATGTGTGTATATATATAGAAAGAGACATATAACATACAGTTATATGTGAATATATAGAGATGGTGGTTTTTTGTTTTTGTATATTTGTGTTTTAAGCATGTTCCCTGAACAATTACTGAGGATGCTAAGCACTAAAATGATACCAATAATTAAAACTACTGACATAAAAGGCACCCTTTAAGACTTGTGGATCCTAAAGCACATGTTCCTCTCCTTTGTGATTCTTGGTGATATTTGATATATGCCTGCTACCTTCACAAACAGTACTTTATGCAAATTTTTGACTTTGCATATAGTATTATCCTCCCCTAACTTCTGCTTTGTTTCGAATTATTTCAGTTCTGGCTTCAGCCACCATATTGTGACATTTCCCTTTCCCTGAAATGAGGTGCCCAAAATTTAGTATCTCATGTTAAACAAAGCTATAAATCTCATATTTTTAGCTTTTGTTGTCTTCTGTAACAGATTATAATTTTTTTACCATTATTTGAAATTGATATGATTATTTGAAGGAATGTCCTCATGTTCTGTATTTCATGTTCACTTATAGTATCAAATGCTCAGACCAATGTATCCTGTTAAGGATAAACACTTGATACTTTAGTGCATCCAACTGATTCAGCTGTAGCACACATTTCTCCCTGAAGTGATTTAAAAAATTAATTGTTAGAAACTGACTATGGTAGAAATCACTAGTTCAAGTTTTCTAAGAATAAGACTTGAAAATATATTTCAAAACCCTTAAATAACTATATTTAAGAATATCCTGCTTAATGCTAGGAAATTAACAGTCATTTTATTCATTTGAAATAGAAATGCCTTCAACCTTTTAGGGAAAGCAAGAGCAAATTACAGCCAAATTTTCATTTCACAAGTCATCTTCATCCAGGATAAGCCAGGGCCCCAAGGTCAATTCTTCAATTTGGTATCCTATTTCCATAATGTTATTCTGCAGTGTACTTTCATTATTACTGGAGCACTGCTCGCTTTCCTATTAGTTTTATAAATGGCTATGTTAATGCCTTTTTGCAGACAAAACCATCTTTTGTTAATATCCCAGTGGATTTCCTAAGGATTAAAATATAGTTTTAAGCAGCCATTGGTTCTATTTATATTTTTTCATTGATGATTAGCCCTTGTCACCTACCCAAAAGTGGTATTGTTCGAACAGAGATCGAAGCAGTTTTTAAGAAGTGATTGGCTTGACTGACAGAAAAGAAATAATTAGAAGCTGAAAATTCTAGGAATCTTTGTAAAATTTAGTAATATCTAAGGCAACGCAATAGTAGAGAAAGAAGAAAAAAAGAGGTGTGGGGGAAAATCTATTCTGGCCAGGGAGTAGCCTTTTGTTAATACAAGGAGTTCTGCAGATAAAACTGTTTTCTTTGTCTTTTCTATGCTGTTAGTGGTGAGAAGATACCACACAGCTCAGCTGGGGTACAGCTCTTACCCCTAAAATCTTGTCAGTTTTGTTTCAGATAATTAAATATTTACTTCTGCAGTTGTAATAAACACATACATTATATAATCTCCAGGACAAAAAATGTGTAAAATATGCCTGTAGTATTCAATAGTGTACGTCGTTGATAGGAGGATTTGTCTTTACTGTGTATAAGAAGTTCTCATACCTTAGAGAGAGTGGAAAATAGCACTTCTTGGGAGCCATATTGATGAAATTTGGTTTTTTCCTTGTCTGTCTTTTGTTAGGGAAATAAATTATTTATGTGCATAAAACAAAAGCTTATTCAAGAAAGAGGATAATGAAAGAAGCTATTGACTGATTACCTTGATTTTCTGTAGTCGACATATCTTGAGCACTGTAGAAGCATTTCAGTAGATATGCAACAAAATGCTGTTCATAGTAGCAGAGTATTCTGTTCTGCTGTGGAGATTAGAATAGGATATTTCAGTTGGAAGGGACTTACAAGGATCATCCAGTCCAACTCTCTGACCACTTCAGGGATGATGAGAAGTAAAACCATGTTGTTAAGGGCATTGTCCCAAATGCTCCTTAAACACTGACAGGCCTGGAGCATCCACCATCTCTCTAGGGAGCCTGTTCCAGTGCTTGGCCACCCTCTCGGCAAAGAAATGCTTCCTAATGTCCACTCTAACCCTCCCTGGCACAGGTTTGAACCATCCCCATGCCCGGAATCCCTGCTCCCTGGAATCCAATCACTGGATTCCAGGGAAACAAACTCAGCACATCCCTTTGCAATTTCCTCCTCAGGAAGTTGAGGAGAGCAACAAGGTCACCCTTCAGGGTGACCCAAAGCCCTTCCCTGCTCCTCATCAGAAACACCTTCCAGCCCTTTCACCAGCTTTGTTGCCCTCCTTTGGATGCATTCAAGGTCCTTCACATCCTTCTTAAGTTGTGGGGCCCAGAACTGCACACAGCACTACAGCTATCATTGTCTGTTTTGAGCAGCTGGTTGCGCTATGTTAGGTCCAGGTTAATACATTTATGAAGTGGATTTTTGTAGCAGAAGGTGTGTCTTAGCAGGAGCTTGATCTTCCTGAGAACAGCTATCCCAACAACTATGTTTAATTTCTGAAATTGGACTGATAAAGGTTTCATACCTGACCTGCTGCATCTGGATCAAAACCAATGGGCTCAGTACCCTCAAGATGGAGCAGTCCTTTGGCTTTGTTCTGCAGAGCTCCAACTTGTATTTAATTGGACTTCTTTAAAAAGAGAAACCATTCTGGATGAATTTTTCCATGCATCCTGATGTATTTGTAGTACTTGTCTACAAGTAACAAGTCTAGTACTTGGTTATGGAACTCAAGCCCATCTGACATATTGTCTCTGAGGAAGTTATTTTAGTTGAAACTTTCAAACTCGAATGCTTAAATATGAGTATATGTGACAACTTAATAGCAGTCTTCTGAGTGTGGTTTGCTGTTGTGTCATTGTCAACTTGGGGTAGGCACATACTTCAAAAAGGAAAAGAGCATTTTCACTTTCATACATAATAATAATAATCTATGTTTTCAAGGTATTTTATACTCAGATTTGGAGAAAAGTTCAGAGGCCCTTGAAGTGACAGGCACTTGAACTAGCATTCCACACCATGCAGATGGAACCAACTTAGATCCTGAGCATATATGCATAATCTCAGAAAGGCTTTTTAACACATGTGAAGGAGAAAATTATTGTGGTAAAATTGCTTCTAGGCCTCCTCTGCATGCATCTAGCTAAATCAGTGCACCTGCCTTTTGGGCTTACCCCTGTCCTGTTCCTTTTTAGGTGCTGATGTAAGCACCTGCCTTGGACATCTGTTCCAGGTTCACCTGACCTCACTTCAGGCACTCTGCTGAGTGTGAGCTAAGAACTGACAGCCAATGTAGAGAGGCACTTCTGCAGAGAGTAATTCATCCTTCCTAAAACCGGAAATTGCTTCCAAATGTATTCCTCTCTCCTTCTCTCTTGGAGAGTCTCCTCTTGGAGACTTTCCCTGTGCTGTTCTTAATTTCTTCTAAAAATCTCCATAGGTCTTGTGGCTTCCAGGGTATATGTGCTGCCTATTAGTTAAGATACTTTATATTAAAAACTGTCAAAGAAATGAAAGCAATTTCGTATGGTTCCCAAATTAATGACAGTCTGCTTGCACATTGGTTGCTTTCTGTTGGCATCTGGGTCCTAGTACAGACTGCCATTCTTAATCATATTTTAATTTTCAAATAAATTGCTTTCATTATCCTTTCATTTACAATACCATGTGTGCATTACTGCTCATTAATGTTTGTCATCTACTTTGCTGAGACTGGGTTTTTAAATAGCCATGGTTGCAATGCAGTAATTAAAGATGATCCATGTTGGTTTTGTAGAAATTATTCTGAAGCCTTCTTACACAAAAAAAAAAAAAAAAGAAAAAGAAAGAAAAAAAGAAAAAAGAGAAACACAAACCCAGAGTGCTATTAAAATCAATTCCTTAAATGTAGGGAGGCAGCTTAGCATAAGGTGTTGCCTGTGGGTAAAAAGAGGGCACTTCTAATGCTTCTGCTTGAATGATGTCTAATGATGAATCTGTGTGAAAACTGTATATCTCTGTAATTACTATTGGGTTTGAGTATAATATTTTACACTTGAGATGAAGTAAGTTTTTTCCCAAATGATTTTTCAAAATTTTTATTCCACTCTGTTTAGTCCTATTGGTTTCTATACAGCCAATTCCTTCCCCCTTTTTTGTACTTCAGATATCAAAACTATGAAGGGACAGAAACAACACAACAGGGATTTTAAATTACAGTTTTGGAACAGAATCTCTACCAGAAAGAAGTCAAAACAATAGCAGTAACCTCTGCCCTGGTTTTGGTCTACCTATCTTCCAGGGGTAGAATATGGAAATGCTTCCCATATCTGCATTTGCAGTTAGTATTTACTTGCCTGTGACACAACCCCTGCAACTGATTTTATACACACACAAAATTGTGAATCTCCATGTCTGTGCTTATCTGATATTTTTTATTCCTTTGCTCCTTAAGTGTCTGTGCTCAGCTTTTAAGACCTGGCCCTTAGGGATCCTGATGTGTATGTTCAAATGGAATGTCACTACTGATATAGCACAGGAGTAAGGGAACAATTATACATTATTCAAAGAAATTTAAATGGATTTTTGAGATATGATACTCTTTATGAAATGCCAGAGAATTAGTTGTTTTTCTGGTAGTAATATTTTTAAAAGCAACTTCAGGATGTATCCATCCTTACATGACAGCACTTGGCCCCAGGATGGAACCCCTTCTTGGTGGGACTTGAAACTTGAGCCTTGCAATCACCTGCAGAGCTTTTGTGTGGCACTGTGTGGTCATGGCTGAGGAGGCCTCTCCTCTCAGGCTGCATTTGCTTCTGAGCTGAGATGAAACACATCCTGCTTCTTTCAGTCTGTACCATCATTTGCTTCCAGTGAAGCTTGTCAGCTCTACATGGCCAAGATCTTCACAGTCGCTCCCTGCCTCGGAGCAAAAAGCAAAAGTCTGAAGAACCAAAATTAACAATGTGTCCATTTTTTTTTCTATGATTTATATATCTTCATGGAAGTGTTGTGAAGCAAAAATATTTGGAAACATATTTTGGTATTTTCACAACAAAAAATAAACATAAATAAACCCAAATTATTTAAGTGGTAATAATTTCAAATATAGTCAGTTAATGATAAAGCAATAGATTCAAGTTTATGATTTTACTTATTTGACTTATAGAAGAAAACCCAGTACCTCTCTGCTTGGATCTTTTCTTACTTTATGATTGTAGTCAAGCAAGTTGAAAGAGGTGTAACACCTCCTCTTAGTGTTCATCTGCTGAAAATCCAAACTGGATGCAAACTGATAGAAGCACCTCAGCTAAGGCTGAATCCATGAAATTTTTTTGAGTTCGTTCTTTTGTTGTGGTTAATCCAGTCATCTCAGCCTCATGCTTTTATTCATATGAAGGCATGTATCTCTTCAATTTATTGACTTAGATTTTAATTTAGCCAAGTCACCTACAGCATGTATCTCTTTGGTATCTTTGGAGTAAATGTGTCACAAATACACACCTAAATTACTTGTCCAATCTCAAGGTTTGGTAAGATGTGCCAGACTTAAAAACACTTCGTCATAAAAATCAGGCCATTTACTATGAAAAGAAACACTTCCTTTGTTTTTTATTAGAAAGAATACTGTCTTTTATTTGAAAATTTTCTGTTCTCATTAATAGTGAAAAATGAAAGGAATTGAAGTAGAGAAGTTGATAAGCCTGCACCAGATAATCTAAGGACATTGTCTAGATAAAACTGCAAGTTTACTAGTGTGAGTGTGGTGAGCTTTGGGACGATATTTCACAAGTTATTTGTCACTGGAAGGACAACAATTATGCCTTTGTGAAATGAATTCATCTGTCCCAGCCTGAATGTAAAAGCCCAGAGTCCTATCCCACTGTACCATAACCACACAAAACACTTCAACCCAAGCACAGTCAGTACTTTGAAAGCACATCTTCAGAGGAAGCTTCAGTGCCAAAAAAAAGTGTGTTTCTACCTCATATCTTCATCCCACAGGCTCTGTGTTACAGCAAAACTTTAACATTTCTTGGTGTGGTATGATCCTAGAAGCATTTTGCAAGCGCTTGTAATTTTCTTGTGTTTTTTCCTAAAACTGTGGAAAAGCAAGAGAGCCATGCTAGTTCTGAGGCTTCAGTAAAGACAATTGCTTAAGCAAGTAGTTATGTTTAAGCATAAAAATGTTCCCAGTAGCCCCATGAAGGCTTCCAATAAATGGAAATTTAGGCATATCTTTAATAGTAACTGGATGCATTGGAGCTTGTACAGAAAGGGACTGGGTGACTTGACATCCTTCAGAAGTGCTTCCAGCCCTAAATGCTTATGAATATTTGCCTTAAATCCATACCTAAACTTTATGTGAAAAGCAGATAATTCCATGACTGTAAAATTTGTTACAGGGTATTCCTTTCAGTTTCTGGACATCTATAAATATGAGGGCTCATAGCCTGCTAGATATGTAACCTCGAGGATGGTTAGTCATGGGATAGAAAAAAGGTAAACACATTTATTTTCTAATTTTGGACTTACTTCATTAGTACATCCAAATGATTCATTCTGATGCAGTGGATGTGTCTAAGCATCTTCTTTTACTTATTTACCACTTTTTCCTGTGGTGGATAATGATATAATTCTGTATATGCTGATTATAAGATGCAAATACAATGACAGTTACAATTCATCCTGAATCTGGATGGCCCCAGATTTTAATTTTAATAACCAGATACTCAGGAAAGTTTATTATACTAAAAATTCATAATCAGAAGAGATGCAATAAGGCCTTTTTATTGCTGTTCAAGTACATGAAGATAATCAATATTCAGCCTGAAAATCAAAATCTGTGCAGAGATGAAGAGAGGAGGGAAGAGCAGTGATACTCTAAAAGAAATGTTGTTGGTTTTGCATGGATTTTCTTATTCTGGTCGTGGTCATCAAGGTTTGAGGAACATCCCTGCTCCTGTGAGAAGAAGTGCCTCAAAGCATTGAAGCTGCTGCAATATCTTTAGAATAAGCAGCCAACACTTGCTTTTCAGTGTTGTAATAGGGAATCTAGACAACCCTTGTCTTTCTGTATAAGAGGTATCAGTGATTTCAGTGAATTGCTGAGGACCTGCCAACAATGTTAAAAAAGTAATCTTATTTATGTAGGTATATTTTTCTGTTTGTTTTGTGGTATTAAAATAAGCAGAGCAGAAAATGATTTTTTTTTTTCCCCGAGTAACAGTCACTGTCCAGATAAGGTGAGGGCTAAAAGACTTCTCTTCTTCATACCACATAATATACCATTTTCATTTTGTGCTGCTTATAACCCTGAGTGTCACAGCTTTCTATTCTAGTCTGAATAGTCAATGAAACATTATGAAGCCGATAAGAAAAGCTGGTCCCCGTTCCTTGGCAACGGCTGTTAAGCAGAGCTGAGTGCTGTTGATTGAGGAGATTAGCTGCCAGAGATAAACCTCCTCTTTTTGCTGCCCTGCTGCTTATCTTTCCACCCATAACAAGTTGCACCAAATATGACAGCAGTCACTGGTTTAGGCAGAATATGAACTTTGCGGCAAATGAAATTTGTGCAAAACACTTCGGGTGCCGATGTTAAAATCTTGAATTTATTAAAATTTTTCAGGTTGTTTTATGGACTGTAGTTCCTTGACTTAGAGATGAACATTTTTATTTGAAAGGGTGGTGCTCCAGATGTGAGAGAAATGGGATGTCCTGTTGCTAGACTGAATGTTCATAAACGCTGAAGATAGTAGCAAATCTTGGTAACAGTTGTCTCTTGATGCTGTTCTCAGTGACATTGAAAGAATACACGAGCTAGAAAGTAAAATTACTGCAGCTACTAGGCATGCAGAAGTTGGATTAAAAAATAAAAATTGACTATTTCAGTTGATGTCTTTAGGAGAAAATGCTATTGCATATTAAACAAAAACGTCTGGATACACCTAAATCTGCCTCTCTCTGTACATGGCTTGGAAGTCTTTCTGGTTTCAGTATACCCAGATTACATTTCAAGACAGAAGCATTGTTGCTGACTGAAAAATTAGTGCTGAAATATGACTCAGGAGAGAAGCTGGTGACTTTTTCCTTCCTCAAGATTTGCATTTGTTTCCTTTCCCATCTTAAAAACAGCAGCTTATCCCTTTGCTTTCATAAGTGAGTCTGCAGTTCTGTTTGTGTTTCTGACCTTGGGGAGGTCTCTGATGTTGCCCACAGCACCACCTTGGATGTGTTGGCCCTTTGCAAACCTCTCTGCTGGCCAGAACAGGAGCATAGGCTGGGCTGGTTGTTGGATAAGTGGGGAATGGCAATGCACTGGCAAAAGAGGGAAACTCTGAGTTGACATGCTTAAGAAAAGTCATCTGTGTGCAGAGATCTGGGTGAAGAGTTATCCACCTTATAAGTGTTGTAAGTTCAGCAGTATTATTTAAATATGTGTGACTATTGTCAATAATGCAGCAGAAGCTTCAGAATGGTAGATTTGGGGTAGAGGCATTTTTCCTTCACGTAGGATTGCAACTCCTTTCTGTTACATCTATCAAAACATACTAGATAACCAGTGATGGCTTCTGCTGGAAGAGCATTCTGCTGTAATGGAGGAAACAACAACAGAGTTAATATTTGCTGTGTGGTTTTGTTACTCTAATCAAGAATCTGGCACCTCATAAGGAATATAGTATCAGGAAGACATTTAAAGTTTGATGCTCATTAGTAAAATACTATTTCAGTGGATTATTTTGCTGATTCTAAAGTCCTGACTTTCAAGTTTTTTATTTTGTATCTTTGATGAATGTTTTTTCATCCTTTCGTAGCATGAATATTTTGTTCAAAATTATTTTTATTTATTCTATCTTCTTTTAAGTGTATTTGCTGAGTGTACAACTTCTGTACTTAACCACTCCAACTGCAGGATATTTTAAGAGGATGAACAGCTTACATCCAGCCCCCGAAGTCCAGTTAAAGAATGGGTTTTAATTGTATACAGTATTTTAAAAAGGCCATTAAAGCTCCTAAGTATTCACAAATGTTAAGTATTTTATGTGAGTTGTATGTATTCTGTGAGTAAAATAGGAAGCAACATGGGGTTGCACATATCACATATATTGGAGGGGTCTCTGTACCCATGGCAAAAGCAAAAGAAGTCTTGCTTTTCAGATCCTTTCTTATCATAATTTCAGATATTGCTGGTCTTAAAAGTTGTTTTGAATAACAGCACACAAAACTGAGGAGAATAAATACTTCTGAAACTGCTCCCAGCCCTGTTCCTGATCCCTGTTCCCGTATTGTTCCATCTGTCTGCGGGCTTACTTAGAGAGACAAAAGATCATCTGCTGTGCTGAAGACTTCTGTGCTGGAAAAGGCATTTCACCACAGGGCTTTTTCCAGCCCATAAATAATCTCCTTTGCTTCTCTCAATGCCCTTTCCAAAATTTATCATTCATCTTCAGATTTGGACTCCAGAACTCTGCATTCCCACACTGACTTTACCACTTCTGCATACTGAATGATGTCACCTCCTTGTTCCCACTTATTGCTGATATGTTCATATATCCCCAAACCTTCTTTGTGCTTTTGCCCTCACGTTGTCTCAGGCTGAACACTGGGGTTTGAATAAGGCAAGGAGGACTGTAATATGTGCTGCCCTTCACCTACTGCCATTAGCAAGGCTGTGGGCAGTGCTCTGGGTCTGTCACACAGTTGGGGGAAAGCTGTGTCAGGATCTCTAATTAGTTCTGGATGCAGCTTCTGATAGGTGGTCAGAGGAGTGTAGCATCATATTTAGCTATTTCAAAGCACAGTTTTCTTGAAAACTGTCAGATTTTTTCATGTTCTTCAAGCTGTTCAGTTGAAACTGTTGGCATCCTGATGTCAAAGTTTGAGTGAGGTGCTTGGCTGTTCCAGTGCCCAAGCCTAAGTTGCCAGAGGCAGCTTGATGTGCTCTGCCTTCTGTAGGCGTAGTTCAGACTTGAGCAAGGTGTAGACATTTGTGAGATAGCTCCAAACAGCTTTAATCAGGCCACAGGGCTCAGCACTCCAAAGTTATCCTTGTTTAAAAGGATTTCCCCTCCCCTCCCTAAAGGATTGCATCAAATTTTTCTGCTGATGTTTTCTGCAGCACTCCAAAGTTATCCTTGTTTAAAAGGATTTCCCCTCCCCTCCCTAAAGGATTGCATCAAATTTTTCTGCTGATGTTTTCAGGTTCACGTAACATAATTTTCCATCATTTTTTAAAAATATTTTGTAGCGAGAGAACAAGATGGAGAACTTATTACTATAATTCCATGCACGTCTGAAGTCAGTTCCATTTAGGAATAAATTCAGTAACTCAGCTAACAAAAGCAATCTGCTGTCTCAGTAAATACTGTCCTGCAAGGATCTAGAAAGCTTCTAGTTTGGCAAAGGACAGAAATAAACCCAGTTTGCTCTATTAGACACTGCAGCTGGTGAATATGAATGGAATGGTCATTAGTCAGGTTTTCACGAGGACAGTGTCTCCTGCAAACACATAATAACTAACTCTTAAAATATAAGCTCTTGGCACTTAGGACAAGTTAAAACTTTCACTACTTTGTGTTTAATACAAACTTAAAATTAATGCAGAAATAGAGTTTGCTGAACATGTTTCCTTGCAGAGTTATTTTTGCCTTGGGAATACAGAATGCAAGAGCAGCTAGAGTCTGATCTCACAGTGAAGACACTGCCAGCACCAAAGTGGTTCTTGGCACCAACCGAAAATGTAATGGGGATCCTTGAAGTGACTGAAGTACATCTCAGTGATACTTGGAAAATTAGTGTACATAAATAAGCATTTGTATATTTGCATCTCATTGATTCCATAAATAAATTCTTCGTCCCTCCAGTAACCTCTGTTCACAAATGCATATTGTATTAAAAAAAAAAAAAAAAATTGTTCATGTTTCACCATTCCTTGTTGCTCTGGCTTAATTTTAAACAGTGCAAGCAATAGGAGCTCCATTACTCTTCCAGGAGGGAGCTGAACAGCTCCAGAATAGTTTCTCCCTGCTTGAAACTTGTTCTGATTCAGAATGTTCATTTTTGTCTTTTCACTCCATTTCTCCCAATAATGTCATAAATAATTAATCAACCAGGTTGCATAAACGTTTAGTGTTTCTTGTAAAGAATCAGGTAGTTCAGTGCTTAAGGCTCTGTGTGACTGCCTTCTTTCTTTTTTTTTTTTCTCTGAATTTCTCTAGTTTATTCATATCTTTCTGATAATGACATAGTCAGAATTTGATGCAGTATTCTATCTTTTTTTCTAGGAAAAAAAGGCTTTTTCTAAATGGAGGAGGGTGCACATGGCTTAGATTTCTCAGTATTGAGATAGCAACATATGGTAAACCTATATGTTAGTCTTGCAGTCCAGTGGCTAAACATGTTCAAGGAAGAGATAACTTTATTTTAAGCCTACTGATACTTGATTTATACTGGAATTTAAAGTATTTATCCTCCTGAGGAGGATTTATACATTTAAATCTTTCCTCCCTTTTCTCTTTACTACCAGAATCGACCAGAAAGGGAGTTGCTGCTCAGAGGATTTTGATTGCAAGCTCTTTTTTCTGAGAAGCATCACAGCTAATACTGAAGGAATAGTTTTGCTTAGAAAAGCCCTCTCAACATATTACAATTAGAAGTTCTTGGGCTTTTTTCCTCAAAGGTTTTCTGGCTTTGCCTCTGATCAAAATTAGAGGCAGATGGTTCCTGTGGCTTACAGACTAGTGATTTTCTGGATGTGGAAGATGTTGATTCAGTCACTGTTTTCTGATCCTTTATTATCCTCATCACAGAGCCAAAAACATAACTTTCATGCCACGTAGTTACCTAAGCTGTGGCAAGTTCAAGTTTGGTTTTCTAAGAAGTACCAAGTTATGGATACGTATTCAACTTGAACATTAGGTCTAGCAGCAAAATGTTAAGACTTGCTTGTGTTCATCTCTACTTTTCCCTTTCCTTAAAGTCCCTCCTGCCCTCTCCTCCTAAGGCATGGCCATTATTTCGATGTTTGCAAGGCCTAAGTATGACCTGTTAAGGCTGAGCTTCATTTCTGTGCTCTGAATCACATAAAGTAGGCATTGAAATCTGGACCTCTCATTCTCTTAGCTGAATAACTTAGGGGCTTTTTGGAAGCAGGCAGCACTTCCTTCGTGACAAGCCTGCTGTCCTCTTGCTTTTTTAGCCTGCAACTCAGTTTTTCACAAGCCTTTCCTTCTCTCCTTTTGCTCTACTGAGGATTTTTTAGTTACTTTCTCTACAATTTACATATTTCTTTTGTAACTTAAGAAAAAAAAAAATCTCTAAGTGTGCATAATGCTTTAGGACTGTAGAATCCACCACTTAAATTTGCACAGAAATAGTTACTGAAACTATATTTCTCTTCTGTTGAAGATTTTATACATATATANTCCAGAACTTGCAATCAGAATTACTCCTTGAGACAAGGGGACTGTAATGCCCAGAGGAACTATTCATGCCTCAGAATGATTTGGAGCTTTGCGAATCCCAGCCCTATCACAGTATTTGCACAACAGCTAACTAATGCTGCTATTAATGTTAGCTTTTATCTTTTAATATGAGCACTTTCATAATCACTAACATCCTACCTGATTCTTTCAATCAGCAAAAATATTCAGGGGGTTTAGGTTTGGAGAATTTTTCAAAGTAGACCAGCTGTCCACCTTTTTCCTTAAATATCTGGGTTCAGAGAGGTGAGAAGAGGCATTAAATCTTGTTAGAGTTCTTTTATAGGACTATTAGGTGATCTGGATTGCAGCAGAATTTTTTTAAGTTACCTTTGCCTTCCAGGCAGCAGTTTATTCAGTGGCTGAGGAAGAGTGGATTTGCTGGACTCTTAGTATCCACTGCATGGCAATTTTTTTTTTTTTTTGGATAAAATTCTGTTTTTTAGAGTGTCCTACTTCACTGTTTTCTGCATATTGTGGAGTTTTTTATTATATTTACAAAAAAAGTTTACAAAAATATGCTTTTACTTGAAGTTGAGGATTTACTTTTATGGCATCATGTTTTTTGCCTCACAGTAGCAAAAGCAGAATGCCACCACATACCCCTGCTAAACAGCCTCGGTGAGCTTTCCTTACTTGTCTTTATAATGCTTTACTTCTAGAAACAAATACCGCAGCCTTTAGTTTCAAAACCATGTCTCTTAATTTTAAAGAGCTGCCTTAAATCCTTGCACCTGCCTGCCAGCCATTGGGATAGGGAAGGGCAGAGCGGGGTGCGCGGTGCTGTGTTGGGCTGACGCCGAATGGGTCCGGGAGCGGTGAATGCAGGAGGGGAGCAGCGAGCGCTCCAGGACTGAGCCCTGTCCGCTAGATGCCACTCTTACTGCTCCGAAACGGGAATAGCCGAGGACCGCTGAGGGAAACAACCACGGAGGAAGGCGAAATAAAGTGACAAAAAGGCCGTAGAAGTGGGGCAGGGGGAGGCTGCCCCTCGGAAGGCCGCTCTCTGCAGCGCAGCTCCCCCGATTGCAAGCAGCAGCTTTGCTGCTCAGCCCCTGCGGGATTTGCTGTTGGGAGCACTGAAACATGGGTTTCCAAAACACTGTATGAGAAATACTTTTGTAGAAGCCGCTCCTGCTCCGTCTGTATTATCTCTGCCTTACGTGCAAAGTGAATGTAAAAGTAGAGGTATCAATGATGAAAAAATCTTTTTTTAACCGGTGGGATGTTAAAAATATGTTGCTTGCTGAAAACTTTTCTTGTAAATGTTGAATGCGGACTTGTGGACTCGTGGCATACAACTTAATGCACTCTTTAAAGAACAGTAACATTTAATTTTTTTCATTTTTAATTTTTGAAAAGGGATTTTGAAAACAAACTCCATACTGTGGGAAACAGCAAGGAGAGAAGAATAAAATAGTGTAACAATCTCCTTCATACTTCCTAAAGATTTAACATCTGTGACCTTGAAGCTCAGTATCTTGAGACTTTTGAGATGCAAATATTATGCTTCCCCTTGGAAAAGAATTTAATCTCTCCAGTAGGCAGTTCAGGCTCTTACTGTGGGTTGTAACACTGACCTTTTTATTAGTCCTGGACCTTATAGCACCTTAAACTACTAGCCAGGGGAAGGAGTATGAAGTGATGTCCATATTCAGTGAGAAGAAGGGATTCTCTTCTTACAGAAGGTTAAGTTGCTGGAGAGTGATGCCCACTGAAAACAGTATAGTTTACGAGTATAGTTAACGAGATTCTCTCGTTAACTGCAAGAGCACAGATGATACCAGCCAAGGTGGCAGAAGTTGCCATTTGACACACTACTGGGTCTGTGGACTTTCTTTTTCACATAACACAGGAACAAAGGACAGTGACTGCAGTATGGGGCAAAACTTGAACTTTATACAGAGCTTTCCTTTAATTTGTTTACTTTAATTTGTCAGTGCAAGGAAGCTGAAGTGTTGGTTGGCCCACATATGTGAGTACTGACACTGTCTGGAGAGCTGCTCCTTTCTGGCTGCTGCAGGAGGTTTGAAGAGCAGAAGAACCAGGTGCTTCAAAGCATCTGCTTGAAGGCTCCTTTGCAAAGGTCACTTGTCAGTGCCATGTGAAAGCTTCACTGCATGCAGATCTAAATAATTAATTACTGCACAGCACAGTCTCTTAATTTACATATATCAAGTTTTCAGCTGCCTGCAAGACAAACTCCAGTATCTCTACCTGTCTTCACAGCTTTGCTCAGTAGCAAAAGACACTCAACAAGAATTTTTTGCTGTTATTATTCAAAACTGTGCCATGTTTTGGGTACATCTTAGTTTCAGTCACCAGATTAGCCATACATAGTGTTCCAAGATGGGATGTGTTCCTCTTGCCAAAGACAGCTTTTCTTTTTTTTTTTTAATTCACTTTTTTTTTTTTTTAAGTAAAGACTGCCTAGAAGGAGCTTCAAAGAACTTAATGAATCAGCTACCCCACAAATGGAGTTGCCTTCAAGGTGACTGTTGTCACTCAGCACAAGTTTCCAAAGATTTTTTAGTACCTCTTAAGCACTTGATGCCTGTCTCCTTTACCAAGTGAACATACTGGCAAGAGAAACTCTTCAAAACTGTTTCAAACTATAGGTTTTTGTCATATCCTTTTACATAATTCAGTACCTGGATGTCAGTCATGAATGTAACATGGTACTTCCTCAGTAGTTAGTGGAGGTCATAATTCATGACAAATAGGCAATAATAATGAATAATGATGGGTGTTTTTCATTTTCTTTTAAGCCTCTCTCCATGATCAGACTTCCAGAACTTGTGTTTTGACTTGCTCATGGTTTAATCTGTCAGGTGTAATTTTTTCACTAGAAGTTGATAAATATTCAGTGTAAATACATACACAATGCTCCAGAAAGTTTTCTCTAATAAAAGTAATCTGACATTATTTGAGATCTTATTGGGCATCTGAGTTACAGTTAATTTGTGTCTTTTACTCTTAGCATCTAATTCTTTAGTATTCTTTAGATTTTAAATAAAAGCTTGTAAAAATTTATGTTGTGTTTCTTCTAAAATATTAAGCTTATCAGCAAAAGAGCCAAATGGATAAAGAAGCACATCAGTGTTTCCTTGGGTATATGGGTGTATTGTCCTTCTGGTTTATTCTCTTCTTTGAAAACAAATCTAGCAGCTCTCTAAAAGCCAACATGAGCATGCTGTTAATGCAGATTTTTCCAGGTCTAAGTTTTAAGATATTATTATGGAAATCTCTACTTTTTGCAGACACAGAATGATAACACCTTAATAGCAAACATATTGATGAGTCTCAACCTTCCCTCATTCTGGGCTTGTGCAAAGTGCAGATGTCCTTTTTATGTTACATTCCCTCTCCCAACACAACTTTAATGGAAGTTCAGTATGAACACACTCTCAGCAGCTATAGGCATACAGGGCATGGTGTTATTAAAACGTCACTCACTCTTTGAACTTCCTCTGCCCCAATACGTCTTCTGTAAAATCCCGGAGATTTTCCACTTTCTTTTTTGCTTTATGCCCAGCTTTGGGCATTTCTCTCACTGTTTGAGGCCAGCTGGGTGCACAGCAGGGTCCAGAAAGATGCACCATGTACTGACTTGCTGTAAATACCACAGTGACTGGGATAGTTCATGGCAGACTAAGTTGGACATTTTAAATATTAGCTGTAATTTAATTTATTCTGTTTTTCAAGTAAAAATGAGCTTTGTGCTGGACCTAAGCCATTTGTGACCCCACATCTGCTGTTTAGGTTTCTCGAAAGTAAAAGAGGGGCACTTTGGACAATTTTTCTTCACAAAATGTCTCTCCCTTGCCTTTTCTTCCCCTGCAATCTGTGTAATTGAAAGCAAGTTTATTTAAAAGGCACCCTGAAAATGGAATGCTCAACCTCAGTTTAATTTTGTAGGTCTTATATCTTGCCACAGAAAATTATTAATTTAAAAAAAAATTTCAAAAGTCAAAACACGCCCAAAACCAAGCAAAACAACCCCAACCAAAAAAAGAAGGCCCCAAGCAAACAGAAAAATCTGGGAAAATTCCTACTTTTTTTAGAAAAAGCAGCTGAACTATGAAATGTATTATTTGCACGACTCCAGTCCAACTGTAATCCTCGGCACAAAGATCCTCTGTATTTTAGAGCTGGTATTTGCCAACCCCTCCTTGGGGCATTCTGCTCTCCTCCACTCTCCTCGTGCTGCATTTAGCAAAGCCCGGTGCTGTTTGTGGTTGCAGCCCCTCCAAAGCCTATTATGCCCATATTTCAAATACAAAAGCCAAAGTAACTTGCAGTTTCTCCCTAAGCAGGCCCTGTGTTTTTGGATAGATTGTATAATGCAGCCCAGGCTCATGTACTAATTGTTAATTTTAGAATTTAAATGGGTTTTGTTCTATTCAAAGGAAGTAGGCTGAAGGTTTCTGAAAACTCTGAGTTTAGGAAAATGGTTTGGTCTGTTTTAGAGTTTGTGAGCAAATTAGCTTTGCATCCATGGAGATATCCTTAAATGATACTTAATACAAAAATCTTTCATTTCTTCTGGATGTGTATGCTTTTCTGGACCCTAAAATAAGATTAGAATTATTTTTAAGGTACATTATCTCTAAAAAATGCATGGAGTATTAGTTGTTTGTGTAAACATAGATTTTGTCCTAATTGTTTATAGCCGGTAATGGTGGTATGCCAAAACAGAGCTAGCTGTTTCATGTTATGTTTCATTTTGAACAATCTTATTCCTTAAGACTGAGATGTTCTTCTGTTCCTTTCTGAATCAAAACCTTATTCCTGTTATCTATCCATTTACAAGTTGACTGATATTTATATACTTTGCTTATTTTCAACTGCAGCAGGTTTTTAAACAGAGATGAATATTTTCATCTACTGTTAGGCTGCTTTTCACATTACATGTCAGAAAACCAAACCATATCAGTCTATGTGGTTTCCAAATTAAAGCTAGTTTCGAATAGCAAAATTAGATTCAGATGTAGGGTTTTAATTTGAATTAACTTAATTTGGCAGTTGTAAGTGACAGGAGGATTGGAAAAGAGAAGAACGAAAAAGTTGGCTAATTTCAATGAGGTATTTGTGTTTAACAGTGAGGGCTAATAATGCCCTTTTTCTGCATCCTGGTTTGGTTTATTTTCTTTTATGCCATTATTTGTGTTTAGTGAACAGCTGGGCCAGTAGTTCCTATTTGTAGTCTTTTAGCTCTCTGAAGTAGCACAGAAAGTAATGGACGTTTGCGAATTAATGCTTACCCTTATTTTCTGCTCATCTGATGTAGTTCTCCTTTTGGAGCATAGATGCAGTATCAGAGCAGAAGTAATTACTGTGTTAAAACTAGGATTGCAGTAGAATATTTTGCTAATTAAACTTGTTGCATTTAAATTGCTTCCTTTGGATCACTATATAGAAGAGAACTATTTTGAACAATAAATGAAACCACTTTCTTTCTCAGAGACCCAGAATTGCAGATGGTCAGATTGTATGTGAAGCACCTAGACTCTGAATTAGGTTTTTGTATGAAAGGGAGAAAGGTAATTTGAATGTTTGAACTCCCTGTTCCTCACACACATACACACACAGGAAGCTTGCCTCAAAATGAACAATTCTCTAAATAAAGACTAATAAGAAGCTAAATTAATTAGAAGGTGTGATTTGAAAAGACATTGATGAGAAGAGTCTGTCATTTCAGACAAATGGAATGGAGCTAAATAAATTAGGCCACATTAATATCTCATTGTTCTGTGAGGAGCTTTCTTTTATTGCATTCATTAGAGGGTACTTCTTGAAATGAGCCTTTACTAGCCATTATGGATTCAGTTCTCATTTACCAATGCCTAACACACAGCTCCTGCATTAAAAATGTTTCAGCAAATCCACATAGTTTCTGCAAATTAATATTTATATTTCTGGATGCTATACTTTTCATCTGCAACATAGTAGGCATTGAACATTAAGGTTTTCCCTCACTGAATTGTCAGTAAAGTCTTACATCTCAAGATTTGGGAAGCAGAAGTCTGAAAATACTTTGTAAAATAAACTGTATGCCTAACTCATACAATAGAATATTCCTCCAACTAATATCCTTTCCAGTATTTATTTCTTTTGATAGAAAATATCCTGTCTCATGACTTCAGTGGTCCTTTGATAGCTTTTTAAAGTGTCTTTTAAAAGGTTCCTTCTGTTTATAATTAGGATACACTGGAAATGTGCATCTCATCATACCATTCTTCCTCTCAGAAAACGAAATGTGTATTTCTCCTTTTCCTTTTTCTCTTTCCTACAGATGGAATATTTGGGAGATGTCAGCGAGTGCCAGTAATAGACATCTATAAATATGACATTTCAGCCCCTGCTCTGCAGCACCTGAGGATCATCCTGGAGCAGCTCTCACACAGAGGTACAGTCAAAGCTCTAGAGTGGGGTTAGATGCACTGGGGGTTACAATTATTTCTGCTCCCTCTGAGATGATGTCTCCAGAAGTTTTTGAACACATTTGTGTTTCAGCCCTGCTGGCGCAGACTTTATAAAAGTAAAAAGCCTTTGGATTCACTGAATCTGCCAGGAAGACCTGGGGAAGCAATTCCAGGAGAGGTGTTCCCTCCCTGTGTAGCACGTGTCTGTGACTGACACTGTACTAGAAAATGTTAGCATCCATGAATGCTGGTGTCACATAAATAAATCAGCAGGAAAGAAAATAAAGTTTGCCTTTTGCACCACAGCATATTTTAGGGTGCATGGGCAGAAAACACAAAACTTCCAGTTAGCTGGAAGCACTTCTGAACTTTCTAATGAATTCAGATAAAAAACTGCTCTGATGTCATTACCAGCTGCAGCTGGTCTGCTTCTTTTAATTTTTTTTCACCTTTCCAATGTTAATCTCTCTGCTCTTCCCAAAGCCAGAAAGGATTTTCTAGCTTTTGAGTGGCATAACTTAAACTAACAAATCAAAACTTGAATGAAATGAAAGCCAGTAAGGCGAACAAACCTTTCAGATACTAATACATGAAATAAATATCTCTTGTAGACAATCACTGGACCAAGATATTTTTGTAGTCCAAATGGTTCCGAGAATATCATTGGAGTGTTTAACTCTGCACTTGCATCATCTGTGTGGATGTTTGTACCTAAACATTTTCCAGTCACAATCTCTATGACAAAGTAGTAATATTGTATTAGCATGACACTAGTTTAATCATGAGAAAAAATTGATTTCTCAGAAGTTTTGGACTCTGCTTAGAGACTGGACTTCTAGTTTGAGCATTTCTTTAGAGCATTTAAAAATTTTCCAGGGATTTCTTTGCTGTCCAACAGCCCATGCAAATGAGACAAACTCAGCAAAACTTGTTTGTAGTAGCTCCTGCCTGATTAACAGTTACATGTGAATAGTACTTGTGGCTCTTTCACTTGTCATTTTCTAAAGGCTAAGTAATGCAAGCAAAATTATGAAAATACTCTGTTGTCAGGGCAACACTGTATGAGTGAAAAAACTTGTGTCTGGGCTCTGTTTGAATATAGTGAGGAAGGAGGAGAGGACACATTCATCTCATTAAGCCATCTAAATTAATCACCTAAAGTGATCATACACACATGGACAGGCAACAGTGATTTACATCACCTGAAAATAGGTCAGGTGTCCTGTGTAAAGCTTCTCCTATGAGGATGTTGGAGGTAAGAGACCTGCAGGAGACTGTTGTCCTTGTGAAGGGAGCATTCAGAGTGAGGTGGGATACCCCAGGCTATCTCCAAGCATGCTCACCTACCTCCAACTCTCTGCTTACCATAAAATTTTGGTTAGTTCAATGGAATTGATGTGGCCTCCCCTTCTAAGTGCTCCTCTGATCAATAAAACAACCCTTCCTAGGACCTTTGTTATCCACAACCCACCTCCCTGGATTTAACATTTTTTTTCAGGAAACCATAGTATGCTTCTTATAAGGAAACTTGAACATTGAAATTTGGTCTTGTCTCATACTTTTTTATAGCAAGAAAAAGACAAGGAAAACACAAATGAAACGATGGTGGAAAAAAAGGACTTTTGCTTTTTTCTGCTTTACTTGTGGCATTCAGAGGTGCATGCACAAATGTGTGTATTCGAACTGATACAAAACTTTTGCAAGCTGTTTTTGTGGTTTCTAGGTATCCCAGTGAAGGTAATCTTAAATATGTCTATGAAACATAAGAAAATGCTGGAATGCTTTTGCTCAAATCATATGATGTGATAAAATCACTTTTTCTTTTTACTCTTATTATCTTGCTAATTTTGTTTAGTGGGGACAGAAATATGGAAGGAGTAGAATCAGTACTATCGAATTGAGGGATTACTGACATAAGGTTGCTCAGACAAGACTCTGCTGCTTACTGGTGCTATCAGATGTAAAACATCCAGCCCTCAGGTCATGTTTTCTGGCTGTGATGGTCACTCACACAGTTAATGCTGTTCTCCTGCACATGGTGTGCAAAATGGGATAACCATTTCTGCAGTAAAGATAGACAAAACATTGTGAAAACCACACAAATATTTCAGGCAACCACCAGAAATGGTTTAATTTTTTCAGAGGTCTTATTTCCTTTATTTGTGTGATACCCCATTCTTGTCATCTCTGAAAGACTTCTGCCTAGCTCAACTTGATGGTGCCCACCTCCCTGGAAAGGATAGAGCACAGCATCTATTCTCTATTTCTGTAAACAGCAGGACAATGTTCCCCTGAAGGATTGTACAGTAGGTCTCATGATTAGTAAAAATTTTAGCATTGCCTATGTTGAACCCTTTCCATTTTTTTAGATGTATATACACTTAAGGATGAGATATTCTGAGGGTAATTAACTTGAGTGGTCTTCTAGGTTCTTATTTATTTAATTTTCTAATGTGACTTGGTTTGTCTATTTTGTTTCCTTCCTGATAAATTCTTGAAGAATTACTGAGATCTTCCTTTCCCTCCTCAACCCTGACAATAGTCTGTTGACATCTATTTCCATAGGATTAAAAAAAATCAATTATAAACCTTGTAAAATGTACATACTTTTTCATTCCTCTTTGCTGATTGCTTGTAAGTGGTGCCTATGTTTGAATCATGGCCCAAATGGAAGAGTGTGTGGTGTGATGTACAAAGCAAAGGAACAATGTGATGTGAATAGCAAATAGAATTTGTGACTCTGCCAACTCAAAATGTTTACTACAATGGGGAAGAATAAGACAGAGGCTTAGATGAGTGACACACCTGATGATAATCTGTTTAATAAAGGACTTAGACTAAAATTGAATTCAGGTTTCATAATGATACAGTTTTTATGTCTTCTTTACCCATTGAGTCTGTCTTTGTCTACCCTATCTACTAGATAGATTGATGATAGAAATTAATGCCTTGGAATATTAGACAGTTCCCTACAAATATATGATCTGTTAGCATTCAAATACCCTTGCTCGTGTCATTTTCAGTCGCACTGTCCTTGAGTCAGTCAAACCCTCATGAAGATTTTCTGAAGGTTCTGTGTTTATAAATGGGACTGTCTATATGGGAAAAACCCTTCTCACTGTTGCTTAAACATGACAAATCACTTTCTGGGGCTGATGGTACTTTATATTATAATTCATAATAATTTATGAGGAACTGAAACATTTTTAATTGTCTGATAAACAGGACAGTCAAAAGGATCCCATGTAGATGGGTATGAGTCATTTGAAAAGGGAAGTGAAAGAAGTATCAGCATAGAGGGGTGAATGAGTAGTGCCTGAAGGAAAGGGAGATACTTATGATTGATCTTCTGCATCCTCTTGTTCAGCTTGGAAGAAGATCCTTTTTGGAGTTTACAAGAGTGATAAATCATGTGTGCATTTCCTAATTTGAGCTAAAACACAGAAAATAATTTTTCCTATTATTTTTTACCAAAGTGCATTAAATTTGTGAAAGTTTTTTTTGTTTTCTTCTTGTCCCTACAATAGTCACATTTATATTGTAAAGGCAAAGTATTCACTAAAATAAGATTCTTAACAAGGTTGTGGAAACAGTTCCACATTGGTTATTGATGTGTAAATCAGAGCCACGAAAGATGAGATAGGAGAGCTAAACATGGGACATCATAACTCAAACATGAAGCATAGACAGTACTTGAAATACCACCATATGCAATAATAAGTGAGAACAGTAGTATTTTTCAACTTGCATGCTCCAAGAGGCATTTCTGTGTGTTTCATGGGATTAGAAGTGGTACCAGTGATTAGAAGCAGTACCATGATAACGTGGTACTAACTGTGAACGTGCAGCTGCCGCAGCGATGAGCGTTCCCTGATGGAGCAGCTCAGAGGTGGAGGCTGAAGGACACACTTCCTTAAAAATAGCAGGGCAAGAGGATTTGCTCAGGGTCACAGCAAATGCCCATCTGACTTGGGATTCTGCCTCTGAGAGAGGGCACTGCGTGTTTAGGGACAAAAATGTAATAAGATTCCAAGCCCAGAGAAGTATTTTGCAGCGTTCGTACGTTCTCAGCGCTGTGTCCTTGGTGTCATGTGGTTCTCCTGAGCTGGAAGTCGTATTTTTGTGTTTGCTCCATGCTCTGTGGACACTGTTTCTAGCACAGCTTGACTGATTTCTGTGTAGTAGGAAAAAAGTATGCTAGACTAATAATCAGTATTTCAGCTTCTGTTTTCTGTTTTACTCAAAATGTAACTGAATTACCTCGATTTTCACTTTTCTGCAGGAAATGTGCAGAGTGACTAAAAAACAGATCAGTTATACATGTATATACATATATATATATATTTTTTTTTTCTTTTAATGTGAGCTGGAGTCATTCCTAAATAGTTCCTCAGTATGCTTGCTGCTACTTAATTTTTGCAATTACACATTTTTGCAATAACGCCTTGTTCAAAATTATAGTTTCCAAGAAAGTAGTTTATTTCACTCTGTTATGGAGAAAGTCCTGCTTAAGATATTCAGATATCAACAATAATATTAAGAGAACCAAAAAGATAGGATGTGCTTTTAAATTCATGCAGCTTAAGTCAGCAAGAAGTTCTGGAGAGGTTCATGGACTGTGGAAATAGTCAACATATTTACAGACTATTTGAAAAAAATAGTACTTTTCCCCTCTTATTTGCTTTCTTTGCAACCCAGGAAGCTCTTGACAGGGAGAAAAAATTATCTATCTTAAATTAATTCTAACCAGTTAAGTGTAAGGTGATTAATTTAACTTTGCTAGAAATAATTTTATAGTCTTACAGGAAACTTGTTTAAAAAACTGAAATGATTTACAATCAGTTAACTTGAAAATTGAAATGAATGTGACTTGTCACATATACCTGGTGAATTACAAAAGGGTTGCTAAGTATTTCTTTCAGTCAGGACTATTTTTCAAGAGAAAGTATAATTTTTTACTCCAAGAAAGGAAAGAGTTGAAAGCAAGCCTTTATAAGCTCAGTTTTGAAATAAACTTAAAAGGAATAATGCAGTTCTTGCGCATATTTGTGAGGTGATTATCACATCATTAAGGAGGAAGGCAGAAAGCTGAAACCCTGAGAGGTAGAAGAAAGCAGGTTTTTCTTTAAATTGAAATATTGATATAAATGAAGGCAAACTCTTCTTTGGCAGAGAGCAGTGTGTTTACATCTAATTTCCTGGGCATCAGCCTGCTCCAGACATCTGTCCACGGAGCAAATTCTTCTCCTAGATGACTGCTGAAGCCAGGAATTGAAGCATAAGTCCTATGATGAGCTACACCAGAGGAACTCAGCTGGGACTGGACATATTTACCTTCTTCTGGTGTCACTGTCACGCTGCCTTAACTTTTTGGCTCAATGGACAAAAATGTGCTGAAAGGGTTGCAGAAAATTCCTGCCTTTGTTAAGTGCTGAAGCACCACTGACATTTTTCGGTCTTCAAAGACATAAATGGAAGTTCAGAAAAGAATGAGTTTCAGAAAAAGCAAAAAGATTTATTTATAGAGCAGCAGATCCTGTTTTGAACATCCATGTGTTACACAGAACCAAAAAACACAGATTTTTATTTTTTTTCTGTTTGGTTCTTCGTATGGCTGCTCTGCTTACCAGACATAATCTGACATGGCACTGACTTGTCAAATACCATGTAATATATTTGTGAAAAATGTTCTTTTCAAGAAATTGGTATTTATGAAGAACGTATTGGAATTAGAAAAATTAGTATAGGAGTGAAACAGATTCCATGTATCCTGGGAAAGATATTGAAAAGTACAGAGGAAAGTTTTTTGCAATGTATATAGTGTTTTATCTGCATCCACAACACCATTGTGTAAATCTTTGTGATTTTGCACCATTTGAATTTTTCTATTTTTCAAAGACATATATGTCATCACTACAGCACCATTCTCTTGTTTAGGAAGAATGACCAGTCAGAGCTTTTACTGTGTTTTTGATAAAATAATTCATTAACTAATATGTTTGATACAAAGGAGAAAAGGTCTGCATGTCTCCTTTGTGTCATGTTTCTATCAACGAGCAGTGACAATTATACCAAACTCTTTGTGGCCAGGTAACTTTACAGCTCTTCTTCCAAAGGAAACCTAGACATTAGTGATAATGTAATGCAAATATCTAAGGCTGCTGGTCAATTCCTTCCTTGCTTACTTTGTATAGAATGTGGCACCTCGTGGATTTTAACCTTTGCATTAATGTTTTGTCTTTTCCACGTCTGTGCTGGCTCTTTTGCTATTTGTTCTCTTTATGATCTTCCAAAATTGAGGACTTTGTTTCTTCCTTCTGTGGAAGAAGCTGCGGATGCCTCTTTTTCCTTTTGGACTTCCCTGAGCAAGCTCAGCAGGCATCCTCTGGATGGTTCTCAGCACTGGATTGAGCAGCAGCACAACTGCTGAAAGTCTTTGGATTTGGGATGTTCATGAATGTGTTCCCTTGTTAAAGATGTTACAAGGAGCTCTGAACTTCATTCCTACCCTTTTAGGTAATTTTAAAAAATTGACCCCTTCCACAGGACCATTGGGCTGGGCAAACACCAGGCTTGAAGTGATATAGGTGCATAATATGTTTTTAAAATACACTTGAAAATGCAGCAATCAAATTGCAGTTCATTATCAGTTGTTCCCACACTTGGAATGTCAGCAAGTCTCAATTCAAGCATGAGATTACTTCTTTAACTGCTATATTCTCTAATAACACCGCTTTTGGAAACTGTGAATAACAATATAGCATATCCAGACTAATTATGCCATTTTATACCATTAATCTGTAATTATAGCCTATTTACATATTCAGCATAAGACTGTTTTTTTATCATTGCACTACCAGTGCTTTCTTCTTGACTTGTTTATTACTAGGGAATATTTTCCTTTTCTATTTCTATATTCATTGCATATCCTTATCTACAGTTCTAATCTCTATCTACATGGCCTCATGTTCTTTTAAGATATCAACTCTTAATGACACCCAGTGTTTGACATATTTTTTTAGTTTTTTAATAGGTACTCTTAAATTCTAAAACTTTTATGCTTATTTCTCAAAATCATTATTTAATTTATTAATATAAAACTTCAGTGGGTAGATTTTGTCCGTCGCACAATCATAAGATTAAAGTTTTAGTTTGTTTTAGTAACAAATGTGAATTCCCACAAAAGTTGTATTTTCCTTTCTCTGTAGAAAAAGTAAATAAATACATGTACATAAAATATGCTGGTGGCTTTTTATTTTCCACTTAAGTTGTTTTCATTCTTTACCTCTGCTGTGGCAGAGAGCTTCTAACAAAAGTAGCAGTTTCTTGAAAAAGCTAAGTAATGTTACATTTCTTTTTAAGCTCTACTTTTGCTTTTTTTCATGCTGATACTTAGCATATACTCACTGCATTTCAAGCTTCCCCTTCTGTTTTGTTTTGCCTATACATGGATAGACAAAGCAGCTCATGATAATAAAATTGTAGTATCCCTCTAATAGTCCATTACTCAGTTTTTCTTTTACAGGTTCTCTCAGCCTTAAAATGGCAAAAAAGGAGTTTCCCCCCATTTTTAGTCTTTACTTCTATTGTTGTCTGGTTCCTAATTAAACATTGCATAGACCTGCACTACATTTTTAGCTAAATAATTTCCAGTTCTTTAGGAAGGCATTGAATGTTCTTCCTGCTTGACTTAGCATATATCATGAATATAGCAATTAAACTACATTTTGTTCTTTACCCCACTTTGATGTTTTTGAGGTTTTCCTCACATGCTGTATTCTCACATTTCTTTAACATGGTAAGATAATTTATTTTCTTTTCCTTATTTTGTCTGTGAGCTACTCAACACTGCAAAACCTCTGACTGGGACAGAAAGTGTAAGGCTTCTGAGTCTGTGATGTTTCAGAAACTTAACTTTTTTATTCCTTTTAGTTTTATATGGCTCTTTTGAGGAGCTAAAATTTCTGCTTGAGCATCCTCTAGTTCTTTGATACATTCCTAGAAAGCTGTGTTGAGTCTGTAGATGTCCCTTCATCCCTTCTTCAGTAGAGAGGGTAATGAAATGAAAAGACTTCAGCATTCCAGCTCAACTTTTTCTAATTGCTGATGAGTTTCATATGTTTCCAGGTCAATTCTAACTGAACTGCGTTCACTTCTGATAATGTTATAGTTACTGACGTTCATTATAGAGTTAAACACTGAGCTTTTCATTGGTTTTATAGTTATTAGGTTTTAGCAGGCATCCAGCTCATAGTCACATTCAAGATGTTGGAAGGATTTAATACCAGCCAATACTGAAAAATAGTGTAAAACCTAATTCAAAATTCCACATGGTCAAAAGGTCAGTTTCTTGGTTCACTCACATACCTTTTCTCTTTACAACTCTCCGTGATAAAGGTCTGTTCTCTGTGAAATTCCAAGCTTCCCATTTGATCTGCAGTGTAAAAGGCAAATTCTAAAGGTTTGGACAATTGTTCTTTAAATGATAATATTTAGAGTCTTCAAATGCATTTGATACTCATCACCCATGAATTTCTAATCTGATAGACTGATTATATTTATCCTCATTTCAGAAAAAGCTCTCTGTGTATCCTATCTGTAATCAGTATCATCATTCACTGGAAGTATTTGGTTAGGTCAGTTCTATGTGATGTAGGCCAGGCTGCTTTTTTCTAGAAAAAGAAACAGAGATTAAAAAATTCATTAAGTTAAAAATCATTCACGTTAACCTTCCATGAAATATTTATGGGTAATAAATACTTTTACGAAAGTTAGAAATTAATTTCAAACAATTTCTAAATAGAAGAAGGGTTAAACTCTTCACCTAATTAAGTCATAATAAATAAGTCAATCAGCCCTACATAGAAAGGAAACTACATTATTTTATGTTTTGGGTTATGATGGCTCTGACATCATCAACAATCTTCAGTGAAAACTGCAAGACTGGGCATTTGCATTTTTGCACATATGGGGGAGAGGCAATGATACAATATTCTTCCCTTTTCTTTCATCAAAGTGAACTTTGTTCTGACATTGCCCGCAGGCTTGAGCAGAGGGCAGCCAATGCTCGGAAATCAAGACATTAAGTTTAAAATTAAAATGTTCATCAACACAGAAAACTTCTTACTATCCAACTTATTAACCTGTGAGGTAATTCCACCAGTCAATAAATGAAAATGGCATGTGGTCCTCAGTGCTAGTTACTTAAACTGAGAAAATTTTCTTTTAGCTGAGAATAACCTTAGAAAGAGTGGATACCAAATTCAATTCAGAAATGAGAAAAATACTCTTGAACCCATCTTGTCGTAACTCTGCTTTTCCTCCCCTGTGGGCAGTGCAAAACCTGTCTGCTTTTAAATTTTAATTAAAACTTAGATTAGTTATGATCATCTAATCTTTCCTTTGCTCTGCAGTGTCTGATCACTGTGTATAAGTATCCAAAGTTTAATCTGCTTCTGGTCCTCCCAGATTTGACAGTCTAATTAAGTGCTCAACTTTAGCACTTAGTATATAAGCAATCTCTCTTCATGTTTTGATAAGATTTTAGATGAAATTGGTCACTTACCTGTTCTACTGAAATGTTCCTGAATAATTTTATTGTTTCATCTTTATTACTGCATTCATCTCCTTAAGGCACCAACAGATTTCCTTCCTGCATTATGTTAAAAATCTATTTGAAGGCTCAGCCCACCACTGACAGTAAAGCATTACTGATATCGTTCTGGGGTGTCTTAAAGACATTTCCTTCAGTGTGAAAATTAATATATCAAAATATATCAACATACAAACATTGGTTCTAAGGCTGGTGGTTCATTGCTTGTAAAATCCATTCTATTTTTCTCCCTAGGTTATGGTGACTGAAGGAGATGTGCAGATATCTCTTTGTTATTTCTTGCACATGACTTTGCCCTTCTCTCTGTTGGCCTAGTCTTTATTTTTCGTCTGTTATCCTTCACCTCATCCCAGGTTCCTTGTGACTAATTGTTTTCCTTTGAACTTTGGGATGACATGACATTCATGTCTTATTCTTAGGCCAGCAGCTGTGTCACAGAAAGCTGTAGCACAAAGCCTGCTGTTTCCAGTTAAGGAAGTAGATCTTCCTTATGCCAGCTTGCTCAGTGTGTAGACAGGTGATCCACATTCTGGTAATTTCAGCAGATGTTAAATGGATGAGATGTTATTTTAAATGCTCTTAGCAACTCTGTTGAAAGCAGGCTTACATTTGCTCTGCCAGCTTGACTCAATATGAATAGCTAAGGGGTTGTAAATTTACAAAACCGTTAATCTTCCACCTCCTCACTTCCCATCCCACTCCTCCCGTCACATCCCGTTCCATTTTTCCTGGCACATCCCATCCCATTCTTAATTACAGTGACTTCCAAGATGGTTCTTGAAGCCCTTTGCCACCCTGGCTTGACTCTGCAGCTGCTGAACCCCCACTGTGAGCTCCCATGGAGTGGACAGCCCCAGCTCACACACACAGGCCTCTGCAGCCTCTCTCTCCTGGGGCTCTTTATAAACAGTAGAGAATCAGGCACTTTTAGGTTGCCTAAAAGGATGTGAATTCAGAAAATTTTAGGATGAAGTGAATCATATCTTTGATTTCACTGACAATATTGCTTTAGCTGTCCACTGACTGGGGAGTCCCTGGCTGATTACCTCTGTCTTTCCTTTAGTCACGTAAATTTGGTCCTTTGTGTCTCACTGAGTGTAGTATTTAAGTTCAGCCGTGTTGCAGGCCCTGTGGAGAGGTGTTTAGAGGAATTCCCTTGTACTCTAAGGATAAGTACCTTCTGGCTGCAGCTTCAATAGTTGTATTCAGACTTGAACAGAATCTGAGAAGCAATTTCAAATTCCCAGTGCCAGGGTCACTGGAAAAAAAAAAGAAAATCAACTTTGCTGCAGTTTGCTCTGGCCCTTGCTCTTGCACTATTTTAATTATTTTTCTGGAATCCTCTGGGCATTCATCAGTTATCCATGTAGTAGCATAAACTAATCAGTGCTCAAATTCTGACCTTTGGTGAATAGCATGGGCTCAGGCAATTTCTAATCCTGCTGTGTTATTTTTGGCATGAAGTTCTTTGTTCAACTTATGCTAGAATAGATCCTGTTTTTTTCTTCAGCTGCAGTTGGATAGATCATGGTACAGGTCCTTGCCTGACAACTGGTGGTATGAAATCATCTTCACTGGAAGAAGTTCTGCTTTTAGCCTTGAGAACATTCTTGTGATCTTATAATTTTGCTTATTTTTGTACTTCATCACTTTTTTTTTGAACTAGGGACAAGATATACCTGTTTGCACGTCTTTCATATTTTAGTCACTATCTTGTGTAATGTTATTTTTTATGGGAAGAAAAAGCTATTTTATCTTTATAATTTTCACATCAATGCTGTAGAAGCAAATCTGTTGAAATAGTCAAACTGCAGTATTTTCCCTTTTAAAAAGAAAGTGGCTCTGGAATGTCTTTATTTAGTACCATTTCATTAATTTAAAAATACAGCACCCATCTCTGTTTCTATGTTAGTCATTCTTTGCTAAGGCTATGGAAAGCATTTTTATAATAAAACCTGCCATTTTAGACGCTTTCACCTCCCTGCTCTTTCACTGAGCAAGATGCAGCTGAGGGTGGGTGATGCTAAGAAGGAAATGACATTGATTTTCTACTCTTGTCATGCAGGAGTATTTTAAGATGTTCCTCTTTATTTTAATTTTTCTTTTTCAAGAATTCAAGAAAAATAGGAGAAAAATACTCAGAAGTTCAAGTCATAGATGCTGGAATCAAAACATGCCTGAAAAAATGTCCTTATTTTCTGGAGCATCTGTGCTAGGACATTGGGTGAACTGCCTGTTCCCAACTGAGTTTTGCAATGGTATGACCACCTAGGGCTTGAGAGATCCAAGGGCCAGAATTAAGAGTCTCTTGGTTTCCTTCCTGGATGGCTGAGCAATTGGCCAACAAGCTCTTAATTTAATATGTAACTTCTTGAAGAAGTGTAGCAATGTTTTTTTTCTGGAAAGCAGAGTACTATTAAGTCAATACAGCTTTTTGCTATTATGCTTCCAATGACTAGTGGCAGCAAGAAATGACTGTTTGCATCAAGAACAAGGTAGAAGTGCAATGGCTTTTCTTTATTTATTTTGCACAGGTATTATTTTATTAATTTTTACAGATTTAAAAAGAATTCTTTCTCTTTTAAAATTTTCTCCTGCATAAATAATTTCCTAAATGCATCTACTAAAAGGTCTGGCTCCTGATTCTATGTCCTCTGAAAATGTACTTAGTTGGAAGGTGGTAAGATGCCTTTACAAGTCATTACAGATATGAAAATCAGGTATGAAAGGTGAAACCTTTCTTTTGAGTCAGAGCATTTTTAACCTTGTATAGGAGTTTCCAAAACATCCATCACTCTGCATAGATGCTACAACTTCAGTGGTGCAATGAAGAGCAAGCAGCAGGTGGAGCATGCATATTGATTTTGTCACTGCAGGACTTTGAATCCCACAAAGCAGAATTTAAACAAAATGCAGGAGCCCTGAGAGTAGTGTCACCAGTTCTGAGATGGAGAAAAAAAATATCCTGAGGCTATTATCCCTGTAATGGATTGTAGTGTGGACTTAGCATTTCCTTCCTGGTGGTACTTGCTGTGTTACTCTATACTCTGAATAATTAATCTTATATTTTACATGTGCTCTTTCAATTTGTGGAGAATTCATCAGGTGTCTGTGTCTATTTTTGATAGAAAAATTACTCATCTGGGGTTGAATCACAGATATATGGAGAATAATCAACAATCAGTCTCCTTACCTGCTTTGCTAGGGTACTGATTAATGGATTTAGGTTCAGTATTTCTAGATTTAGTTCTCATATTATGCATGGTCTGTTGTTACAAAAGTGATATTTACATTCTTTACAGCTTGTGAAATGCCTGTTGCAGCCCCTATAAATACAAGATTTAAGGAACTTTAGATCAAATTACAGTACATCCTTCATTTCCAGGCTGCCGGATTGCTCAGCTTTGTTTTATTGAGTTAGTTAGGCAATAAGAAGTCAATCATTGCAGAGTGTGTTTACGTTTGCAGACTGCTATATGTTGGGAGGAAGCTTCATTTTATCAGTGGGTTTGCTGCTGCTGGGCCACGCACAGTGGGAGAGCTACCTGTGCTCATTCCATCAGGATTGGTGTCGCACAACACCAGTTAAGGTTACACGGCTCCTTGTGCCAGGAATTAGCTGCAAGTCATAGCTTTAAGACTGTGACTATTACATTCTCAACTGCAGTAATCATTGTCATTAACCTCTGTATCTGTTTGCGTGTTTTACAAGTTAAAGATGAAGGGGCTTTGAACCTTTGGCCATTTCCTTCAATTGTTGCGTCCTGTGTTTCTAATATTGAGCATTGTGAACTTGACCTGCAATAGAGTTCTTCAAAGGGAGTCTTTGAGTTCCTCAAGTGACTCATTTCTGTTTGGCTTCCCTATGGGGTTCAGAACAGAATCCAACTTGTTTTTTATGTCTTGGCAAAGGTGGAGAAAGACTTGGTCAGATGATACCTGGAAGATGCAAAAAGCACAGTACCATCGTGTAGCTGGCTTTTTTTGTTTGCAGATGAGTCTGAAATAAACTTTTACTGACATTACCCTATGGCAACAAAACACCATTAGGGTTTTGTGAACAAATGTAAACATGTAAACAAATATTTACATTTGTCCTGCCCTTCCCTGTTAGGCCATTAGGTCTCCTAACATATTTCTGCAGACTGAAATAAAAGGTCCAGAAGCAATTGTCTGGTTTAACCAGCTAGAAAGTCTGGATAAGAGTAAAAACCAGTTACTCTGGGCTGGTAAATGATGATGTGCAGTGTTAGCTCACTCACGTGATTCATCCAGCTGAACATCCTCCTCTGACAGTGATTGGTAGCAGATACTTTGGGGTAGACTGAAGGAGACACCTAACAAGTATAGAATAAGCTTTTCCCTTGTATCACTTCTGAAACTCAGATTCTTTAGGGACTTCACAATTCTTGTATTTTACTAAGGAAAAACTACTTGTAATACATAGAAGCAACTAAAAGTTGCTGTTAAAGCAAAGAAGCCATGGTATGATGAAATAGAAGGAAAGATAAGCAATAATTACATCTTGTCAGCACAGGGTTCCCTTGAAAGGGCTTTATAAGCAGTGATAGTCAGTCTCTGAAATTCAGTCTCTGAATATTAGTGACATTTTTTTGGAATACTGTCTTTCCACAAGAAAAAATCCTTATTATTCATATTGATTCTCAAGAAAATGATACGGCACACTTATAGGATGGCTGTTCTGGTTTTCATTAAAATAACTTCTAAAATAGTTAATTGTTTCCTCTTTTGTCCAGGGCTTCCAAAGTTCATTGTGAACAACCTCTCGGCATTCCTCAATGGAGCCTAAATTATTCTAAAGTAGAGTCACAGCTGGAAAAAGTTCTGCATTTCCATGGACAAACTGCACTGGTGTCAGACCCCAGGGAGAGCTACTCCTCCCCCTTCTACACCAGAAGACACTTTCTCCTTAATTGTAATTACTGCAGTACGATATAAATGAGACCTGGATCTAGTATTTTTTGTCCTAATGTGGGTTTTTCTTGCCTATCATGAGTAAGGATTAGTTTTCTTAATAAATTAAACTAACTGGTTTCTGGAAGGTGTGTAAGTAGTAATATGCACAGTAGGAGCGCGTTTCATTGGAGACTTGCTTTGGGTTTTTACAGTAATAGACCATTGGGCCACTGTCCCAGTGTCACTTTTTGGGATATCAAATAGCTATATCCACTGTATCTTCTGGATCCTTCCTTTGGCTGTGTCTTGGTTTGAAAGACAGGTGTCTGCTAAGGAAGGCAGGAGCCTTCCTTGGAATGGAAAATGTACAGCCTCTCCCTCTGAATTATTATAATTTTGAAATTAAAGGGCTGTCAGGCAAAGATATGAAGATAGGAATGACAGTTCTTTAGT
>VXBQ01003132.1:219657-309031 GCA_013400175.1 Phainopepla nitens
TGTGGTGTTCCAGATCTCAGATTATACACATGTAGGAATGCTTGGCTCCTCCCCCAGGCAGCGCCTCTCACAGTGGGATGATGTATTTTTATCAGTCATGTGGTGAGACTCAGTGCCCCATCAACAGACGATATCTCTCCTGGAAGGAGGGTGGGTTGTGGAAGAGATAAAGAAAACTGTCCCACCCTATTTCAACAGATGGCACTAGAATACACACCCCCAGCTTCATCTTGCATTTGCAACCTAAGGCAGGGTGTATCACCACTGATTCTCATTAGGAATTTTTCATACGTCGTATGTTTGTGCTTTTAATGGAAAAGGAAAACACCAGCACCTTCTGGATTGGCAGGGGAACAGATGAAGTGATTTCACTGAAATGATGATGATGTGGAAAAGTACAGGAAAGTTAAGAGCAAAACTGAATCTGCCGTGGACCCATTCCAAATCCTATTTTGGCAGCCCAAGATTAAATGTGATCCAGCTGTGGAAAGGACCCAATTATTTGCCCCTTAATCTTTTGCAAACTAAGTTCCTGGAAGCTGCATTCCATCTGTCTTGAAATCTGTGTCTTGGCTTATTTTTCACTAAGAAACTCTTCAGCCTCTAAGGATGGACAGCTTTGGGATTCAGAGTGACTGTGCCATATGATACATCATTTGAATGTTAGAAAAGCTGTTTCTTTATGAACAGTATACTTAGTAGATAATCTAATAGGTCCATTTACCCTTTAATTTCTTACATTGCTGTTAATTAGTATCAAATTCTGGCTGCATTGAAACACTGCTGTTGGCTTCATTTTCCATTGCTCTCTCTGGGATTGAGCTTCATTTTTAATGTTCTGTGGTGAATTTTCATTACTCTTGGAAAAAAATGTATTTTTTACTACACCAAAAAAATGGGATTTTTTTCATTTTCTGTATTTTTTTCTTTCTTTATGAAATCAATGACAAGGCTGATGTTTAGGATGAATTTTTTGGAAGCATTACAGTAAGAGAAAAGCAGTGTTGTGAACCTGCCAAAAATGTGCCAGCGTACTCCAGATGCTGTCCCACAATGGTTTAGCAGGATCTGGGCTTACTGAAATTCTCTTTGTGGTCATTGCTGAGGGGTGTTTTTTTGACTAGATGCCTTTTTAAGACACTTTTTTGGTTGCCCACTGACTTTCGATAAAGCTGGCTACCTGTAGTAAGCATAAATTGGTAACAGGTGCTCTTCTCAAAGTGTTTTCATCAGTTTTCTGCCCAATGAATTTTTGAAGAAGAGCCTACATATGAGCAAGACTTGTTGGGGGTGTGCTCTGCCTCCATTCTGCTGAGAGAAGTGACAGAGAAGGTGGCATCAAGTCCTTTGATGCTGTCCACAGCAGAGCAGGCACATCTGGATGGGAGACACTTTGTGCTGAGGAGGAGTGTTAAGGGTCTCTCTCCCTTATTCTCAGAGATGTCAAAAATGTTCCAGGATCTCATAAAAACACGTTGCCAGGGAAATAATGCAGAACTGAATTAGTCTGACTATTTTGCTTCTGTGTTCCTGTTGAAGAAGTGGGTTCATCTAAATGAGGCAGCATAAACATGAAGCAGAGTGTTTGGGCTTAATGTTACAATTTATGAAAAAAAACTTAACTGTCAAAGACTTAAAAGGTTCAGCATCTGCTGTATCATATACTGCCAGCCTCTGCAGGGGAGTCAGGGCAGCATATTCCAGAAAAGCAGCGATAAGATTAAAGCACAAGTAAAGTTAGTATCTTTCCTTTGTATTTAGAAAGTTTGCACTGAAAGCTAACAAATCACTGAGCATATTTATCCCTGCTCTTCCCCAATTTTAAGGCTTTTCCCCATTTGAAATGTTTTTTGTTTGGTTTTTGTTTTGTTTTAATACTGCAGTAAAATCTGAGCACCTTTTAATTTTCAGTATTTATGTTCTCTATCTCTGGTAGATAAAGAATTAGTGTTATCCTCAATTCACAGATGTGACATGGAAGGACTAAAGGGTCAGGTTCACAGGGATATGTAAATATTTATATTTCCATTGATTTCAGTAGCAAGTCTCCTACCTACATAAGATGCTTAAATATGTTTTTGGTCACGGACCTTGGTGATTAGCTGACATTTTACAGGAAATCAGTAGTGACACAGGGATCTGAACCCTTTAGTGTTCTTTGAGTTCATCTTTTTTTGCTGTGTGTTTGCTGAGATTATGTGAAGTCTAAGCCTTCCATTCTCACCAAGCTGGTTTTAGCATAATGGGACAGAGGTAGAGAAAGCTGCTTTGATAGCTGTTTGCCTTGGGCAGTATAAAACAGAATTCACTTTAAAAAGGCATTTACAAGTGACCTAGTGCTTTTTGGGCGATGGGCACTGCTGTTGGATCAAAAGCTAGAGGAGATACAGCTCTGGGACAGAACTAAAATCTCTGTTTTGGAATCAGTAGAGGAAGAATAAAGGAATCAGTATCAGAAGAATTGAGGGGAGGATGTGAGGAGAAAGCAGAGTAGGTAAAAGTGATAATTTCTGAATATTTATAACCTCTTTTGTGCTGTCGCACAATTGAAAAAAAAGGAGGTGGAGCCTGTGTTCATAATTAAACTCTAATTCTCCAGGTCAGAGGGTAAGGTGACCTGTCTGCACTATCAGCTTTTCAGGCCAACATATGGTGTGATTGATATTGGCTCTAGAAGGGTCCTCATACAGCTGGAATGCTGGGGATGTGAATGTGATATCAGTCCTCTAGGGAGAGCTGTAAATTTAACATTGGGGGATAAAGTGAATACAGTATCAATAAAAAGATATTGCTGCTATTTTTGTCGCCTGTGCACTGACATTCACAGCGTTGGCAATAACATGCAGGTCAAAACATCTTCCAAAATGTGATGAAGAACTTACTCTGTTCTTCAGTTTCACCGCTGGGGAAGGCAGATCTGATTTGAAAATAAATAAGTAAGGTCTCTTTCTTTCACTTTGAGGTAAGAGCTGTTGATACGGCAACAAAGGTTACTTGAATTAATTCTGGAGAGGAATGTAAATATCAGAGTGTAGGATAATGGAATAATTATATTGATTGTTACAGTAAGGGTATTTTCTTCTCCTGCATGAAAAAAAATAGTCTTTCATGTGTTAAATATAAAAAGGAAGAGTAATAAAAGAATGTTTAAAAAACAATGTAGAAAAAACAGTGGGAAAAATTACAGAAAAAGCTGTCTGCCATCAAATGTAAGACCTCTGAGTTCAAGAAGGTAGTACGTGATGCAGGCTTCCTGGTTTAAACTGAGGTTGGATTGGTCTAACAGCTTTTTTTTTGGTCCTTTTCATCTTGAAGCATAAGGTTATAATTATTATTTGGCATCTGTATCTTTGTAGGTCTTTGATTCCTGTGGCAAACACAATTGTGAAAAGCAAAGCAGACTTTTTTTTGTTTCAATTAGGCAGATTATTTTATTTTTTTACTCAAAAGTGAGATTAGTTAAAAATTAAACTAATACATTCCAAATAATAGAATTTTAATTCTTTTAACCAAACTCTGCAGTATTGTCACAATGTTAGAAGCTCCTCTGGCAGACTTTGTCTTGTTTTTTCTACAGGATAGGCTCAGTATAGGTAGATTCTGGAGAATGTACGACTTCAGGGACAACAGCCAGACCCTAAAGAGCATCAGTGCAGCACAGGGAAACTCTGGAACAAGTGGGTTGGCATTTGGACAGTAATTTTGCTAAGGCAGGAGCCTTACAGGAATGAGGAAAGGGTGATATGTCTTTGCATGCACAATTCATTCTGTCAGGACTTGAACATACAGCTTTAGGCAAGAATCTTAGGTACCTCGAGTCTGCTACGTACAAAGGCATTTTTCTCAGTTCAATCACTTTTGTACTTTCCAAGTGATTTGTGATAGGAAATCAGTAGGTTATACCTGGGTTTCTGGCTGATTTTTCCTTCCATCGGAAGTCCAGAGAACTGAGAACTTATCTGGGGATTTTAATGGTGAAAATTCAATACTGCAGCCTTATTATCATTCTGTTATGGATTCCCTTCATCCAATATCTTGATATTACCACTTAGAGCAGTAAAATGGTTTCCATTTATTAAACTAAGTGTTTAGTTGGAGAAAATCAAAAGTGCATGCTAATGTCACTGTATTGACAACCCTTCATCCTTGCTGTGGAGCTGCATGTATTTATGTTACCATTCCATGTGAGGTTCTCAAAATGTTGGAGGCTGAAGCCATGGTGAAGACACTTCTGTCAGATCACTGCTGCTTAATTAGATTATGTTGCTTTCAACAGTCCTGCTTGATAGTTGTACTCTTAAAATACCAGGCTTTTCCAGGGACCTGTGTACATTGTGACTGGTGTAACACGGTCTCCAGCCTGAGTATTTCTGAAAATTCAGGGTATAGATATTTAGAATGCTTTAAAAACTCTTTTCAGTTAGAAAACTGGCAGTATAGAGAGTTTTGATTTGCCTGGTTTTGAAACATGTTTGCACATGTTTTCTAGAAATAAAATATATATGTTGCTAACTAATTGGCTGAGGCTTGATTGACAGACCAAAATATTTTTAATTGCAAATCCTAAATCTAATTTAAATCTCATTTCTTCCGTTCTAAAGAAGCTTGACTGATTAAAGGCATTTAATTTCACTGCCATGCAATGGATATGATTTTAGTGCCATCTTTTTTTTTTTAACTGGCTTTTCAATGCCAGAAGTGCAAGTGACGCCTGAAGACCAGAAGGGAGACAGAGTTGTATAGTCTGAATACAAAACTTCAGTGTATTACCAACAAATAGAAAAGATAAAGAATAAAACAGATTGGTCCATGTCTCCTTTAAAAATACACCTTGAAACTACCTCAAAAGAAGTTATCATCATAAAGGGTGAGTGTCAACATCTATCAGAAAAACAAATGTGTTAGGGTGATGCTAGGTAAGAATGCAATTCTTTTATTTCTGGGTTAACAGGCTCAGATTTACTGCAGGTGATCTGGATTTCCTTATTGTTGTATCATTTGGGCAGTATGAAGGAAGTTAGAGTCATGATTTTTTTGAGTGAGGTACACTTTGGAGAAAGGGATAATATGATTATTGTAGTAGCTGAGATACTTGATAAAACAGCCGAGTTTCTGACATGTCAGCCTTTCTTCTAAAATAAATAGGTAAGGGGAACAGGCACAGGAGTTGAAGTGATTTGCCCCTAGGTGGGGACATACTGTCAAGGCATTGAAGGAACTACACTGCTATTTCCCCTGCACTGATTGTTTTGTGGGTGCAGTTTTAGCTACTAATGTTGACAGTCTGGCAGAAGACATATAAATCTTTCCGGGGAAGAAGGAATAGCTCTGTTTAAGTGTTAGGGGAAAAAAAATCTTTATGTACATAGAATTCTGTACATGGAATAAATAATGCAAGTTGCAAATTGGTCAGATAAAAGCACTGTTTCACCTAAATCTGTGTAATTTGTTTGTCCAGGGAGGTTGGAAAGCTCCTACTCCTTGTCGTTCTAGCTAAGCCTGTATCTCATTTCTGACTGTCAGGACAAGATGTGTGAAGGAGACTTGGAGGTTCTGTAGATTCTATAATTTCAGCATTTCCCCCTCCTGTGGTAACTGGCACTGAAAAAGTGCTGCAGGGCAGGTGTCTCCTGTTGTACAAAGGAAGTCTCTTGTTCCTGTTTGATAGAACCTTGAATACCTTTGTATTTACTCAACTGTCCTATGTTAGTCTCCTACCATAATCATCGAGTCAGGTAGCAGTGATTTCCTCTCAATTATTTATTTACCTGATGTGACTTTGCTGTTTGGTTTTCTTTCAACGTAGCATTGCAAGGATGACTGTTGCCTGCCCATTGCATTCAGTCATTCATTAACTTTACAATTTTGACAAAAAGCAAGGTCTGAAATACCTTCAGTGTATACATCTGGTGGCTGGCTCAAGGAGAGCTCCCAAGTGAATACCCCTGCAGAGGGTTTCCTTGATGTGTTTGGCTGGGTGATACAGATATTTTGAAACCAGCCACAAGATGCAGAGGAGCACCTGAAAGACAAAGAACATTTTAGAAGAATGAGAAGGATAAATAAAGGTGAGAAATACAGATTCTGATGTAGGACATGTGGTGACTTAAGGAGAATGGGACAGAATTGCGGGAGAAAGCAGCAGAGAATGCTTGGAAGGAGTTGATATTTCCATGGAGGTGGGATATGAACCTTAAGGAATAAAGACTTCAGCTTTTATTTCTATTTCTTTAGCCATTCTCATTGTCTAGTGTCGAATCTGTTCCTTGTTTGGTTTTGGATAAGCCCTGCTCAGAGTATTTTAGTGGGGGCATTCAGATGTTTCAGCATTTTAGGATGAGTAACAGCCTCCCTGGGCTCCTGTGTCCATAGCTGTGCACAGTGAAGCTTTCCATTTATTTTCCCCCAAAAGAAGATAATTAAATTTGTTCCCAGCAAAGTATAGCTATAGGTTATTTTGTCCAATATATACAAATTTCCATTTTTCAGCAGTTAACTTTGTTTTGTCAGATTCCCACATGTTATCAAGAAGCTGATTTTTCACAATGTTGTCAGATTTTCCTTAATTTCAGTGTAGATACTAACCTGTGAAGATGGCCATACCTCCTGTCACAGCTTCTTTATAGAACATTATTAAATAATTCAAAGATTCTAAAGGACCTATATGTAGGCAAGAGAACTGAAATGGAACCAAAATGTATATAATTGTAAATGCAGGATGAAAACAGAATTCTGCTGACTGCTATTTTTAAGTTAAATATCAACATTTTCAATAGCACAAGTGTTTATTGGTAGCAAGTGAAAATTTTATTTATGGAAATGTTAAAATAAATAGCAAGGAGGAAACGCTTGCATGTGACTAAATGTGATTTGAATACTTTTGGCCAATCATTTCTTGAATTTACTGTCTGAAAATCAGTGTTGTCACTGCTTACAGTCCAAGGAAAAAGAGGCAACAAGTGTGTGGCAGTCACAACTGAGAGGGACACCCTTCCCTTGCCAGAGCTGCCCAGTTCACCATTTACTGCCTCTGCTAAAATTATCCTGCACGTGGAGACTCCTGGGAATGTATTTTGGTAGGAGTTCCCCAACCTGTATCACTGCAGCAGAGATCCAGTGCGGCAGCAGGAGAGGCAAATTTAACCCCTGTTCATATAGCTCCTTTCTGTCTAAATGAAGATGTTCTTTGGGAAATAGAATGCATTTGACACTGTGTTTACCATTCCTGTCTACTATGAACAGAATTATTTTATAGACAGACACATTGTTCTCTCACATATTAATTTTTTTAAATGCATTTCACTTCTGCTGACAAGCTATTAAAATTCAACATTTAAATGTCACACTATGGCATGTAATTTGCTGTCATGAAAACAACTATGGATTTATTTTCTGGTGAGATTCTCGTTAGGTATTGAGCAATATGTCAAAACCAAAAAGTGTCATGATTTCATACGGGGGGGGGAAAAGGAGAAATCCCCAAATGGTATGGTATATAAAAATCACCTGTTCTCATAGGAAGGGATTCAATGGCTCTGGTTATTTTTTTTTTTTCTGTTTGGAAAAGGAAATATAATTGTTCTGGTGGGTAGGAGTTTTGATATAAGTCTGAATAGGTCAGACCAATCAAACTGCGTGAGTTAATTATTGAAGCTGAGTTCAGGCAACTCTTGAATGGAGACTACCACTGATAAACTGATGATATACAAAGTAGTTGTCTTGCTGCTGTTCCTTTTTATCTTTTCTCTTCTTTCTGAGTCTATTTAACATTAAACCAATAATCCAGCATGGCTCTAAGGAGGAGTGTGCTGTTTCAGACACAGATGCCACTGCAGAGTATAATGCCTTGATCCCCTCTGGATTTTAAAGATGATAGGCACCTTTTGCAAAAAGCAGCACATAAATTTCAGTGACTGACACAAACTTAATTTGGACAATTTTCTTTACTGAATTCCTCCCACACCCGTATAAAATCCATTATATTTATTTAATCATTGCCCTTATCAGCTGTTCAGGTTTGTTTTATGCTATCAGACAGGCACTGTATTCCAGCCCTCAGAGGGCAACATATTAATCTCAGCTGAAAAAAAAGTGTGCTATAATTTTCCAGTGCTTTCATACTAAAAGTATGAAACTAACAGCAATAAAAATTATTTTATGCTTAATACTGTTTGATTTAGTGGTATTTTGAAGGTCCAGCTAACAGCTTATTTTTCATTCCCACATTATCCATAGAAATTGCTTTATTCCTTTCATTTTTGTAACACTAAAATATATCTAAAGTGAAACCAAATAGCATATTTGTTATTTCAAAATATTTTCACTGAAAACTATTTTACATTATGTACAATAAACATTCAGTAACAAAGAATGTGATTGCTTTCTTAGATAAATGTTATATTATCCTCCAGGCTTCTGTAAACTTCCCCTCTAAGTGATTTTTCGTTTTTTTTTTCCTCTTCTGTTTTTCACTTTTACTGAAGCTCTAACAGTATGCACAGCTTCGATGTGACTACACAACAGATTTTCATGTGAAAAGTACTGTGAAAGATTTTTTAGTGACTTTTTTTTTTTTTTTTTACTATCAGGTTACCCTGTCTTTCAAACAGCCCTTTTAGAAATTCTGTTAAAATGTGTGTGTCTGTTGTTGAGAACATCAGATTCAGGCAGGGATGGGCAAGCATTCAAAATGACCTGTCATTGCCAAAGGGAAGTGGTAAAGAACCCTGTGCTGCTCTGAAAGAAACCTGTCTATGCTAAAGTCTGTAAAAGTTCCTATATGGAAAAGTTGGGGGGAACACCATGTCTGTAAATTTTTTAAATGAAACTGTGAATTTTACTTTGCATATAGAATATTTTTTAGAAAGATTTTTAGAAAGAAGTTAGTACTATTGCATGGTTGTTACAGAACAGTCCCAGCATGGATTTTGCTTTTAAAATCCTTTAATATTCTGTTACAGAAACCAAATATCAGAGAACAAAACCTGTCTTGTCTAAGGAGAGATGCCTGCATTATACAAGCTGCTGGTTTTGGATGGGGCCCAGGGATTTGGCACCGAGGGCACTAAACTGGTTACTCCAGGCAAAGAGGCAATCGTGGAGCATTACAAAGAAGTTATAATTGTTAGTGGAGTTAATGAACAAAGCTTCTCCCAAGGCCTCATTGGTGGCTTTTGTAACAAAGTCCTGTTGCAATTCTAGTAAAGGTTTTGTTGTTTGAGAATAAACAAGTCCAAGTCTGGTACTGGCAGAATGGAGACAGAGATATGTAAAGGGAAGAGATTGCCATACTCTGCTCTTAACCAGGAAAGGGAAATATGGAAAAATGAAAGCTGAAAGCACCTGATCCCCTTCTCAATTAAACCTCAGTTTAGGTTTAATTGGCAGGCTCACCTGCACAAGATTTGGAAGAGCCAGGTGAGAAGCAGCAGGCAGCTGTATCAAATCTCACTGTGATTGCAATTGGGCTGCAAGGTTGATGGGATCAGCTCAGAACACTCCAAATGAATCTCTGTTCTCCTCCTCCGTCTCATCCCTGATTTTCCTTCCCTGTACTGCCACAGAGAGGAGTATACCAATATTTTTTTTACCAGGTCACCAGATTCATCTTTCAACATACTCAGCCACTTCAAGTGAGTGAATCCAGGTAGAAATTGTAATGTTAAAATAATTAGTTAAAATTTCCAAGATGTTTTTGTCTTCATTAGAGAAGTAGAGTATGCTTTTATGTCTTTGCATCCTGGTTAGCCACTGAACAATATATGGGATTGGATGGGATTCAGTATAACCCTGTCAGCTTAGGGCTGTTCCTGGGTTAATTAGCCCTGCTAAGATCTGCAGTACTTTGTTTTGTGCACACTACAGCTTTTACAGTGCCAGCTTAAGTATCTCTTCATTGTAGTGCATTTATTGACTAGATGCATGTATTTATGGTCAATTTTAGAGTCTCTTGGTATTAAAAATGTTAATCCTTACCTTAAATTTCCAGCTGATTTTTCAGGTTATCAGCTTTCTGCTTACCATGGTTTTTTTATTTACTGAAGCTTTGCTTATTTCTAGTGATTTCATCGTATTGATCATTAGAAGTAGAGTGGGTTGAGTATTATTGCTTAAATAGATTTCTAAATAAGGCCTACATGTATTGACTTCCTGTTCTAAACTAACTTACAATGTGAAAGGCTTATCCAGTTTGCTGGTTTTCTTTTTTTTTTCACAGAGGGAATATTTTGAGTTTCTTGCTAATTTACCATGTGAATCTAACCTCTTATGATAAAATTTAGTCTGTATAAAATGAACCTTGCCCAGTGTCTTCAAATGCACCCTATGCATGATTTATCTGGTACTTCTCTTAGGATTTTTTTTTGTTTAGTATGATAGTGAGTTTACACACAAGAGTTTTATTTGCCATTTATTTACTAGAAGTTTTGTAGGCTTTAAAATTTTTCATCCAGTTCCATATGGACTGTTCAAGTTAAAAAAACCTCCTTACCTAAATCTTTGCAGCTGGTTTTGGTAGAGAAGCTGGTGCATGAACAAGCCCAGGACTGAACGATGAACAGCTGAATTCAGTGTTTTCCAAGTTACTGAATCAATGCTTTGGTTGAAGTACACAATTCTCTTCTTCCATTTCTAGTGAGTAGATAATTCAAAGTTTATGTGCCCTCTAAAACAACTATTTTTGCCATTCCAGCTGTAAATAATTGGACTGTCATTGGGTGCTTCCCCATGGATGCCCTTTAAATGGGAAATGAGGGAGAAATTAGTCTCGTATCACCCTGTGCACAAGCAGGAATTTTGCCTAGTAGATTTAGGAGAAACTAAACTGAGAGGAAAAGATAAAAAAAACCCAAACAAACCCGAAACTCATCTTTAAGAGTGATGTAAAAGAAGTGGTAAGTGTTTGTCTGTCCAGGTCTCCAAGGATGACAGTGTTATTGCTGTCTAACTGATCCAAGCCTTTGCACTGGCCGTGGTGATTCGAAAGTGCTCACCAGGGAGAGGCTGATTTGAGTCACAGCCCTTTTACTTTTCACAGGACGTTCTGCATCCCAAAACACAACCTTTTTCCTCCCATTTACATGGCATAGACTGATAGTTAGTGCTGTCTAAATGCTGCAAATGAGCTCCTTGCTACACTAGCATTCTCTAGGAGTCATAGATTACATTCCCAGGCCTAAAGCTGTTTACTGCATCCATCATCAATACCACTAAATGGTAGTTCATCTAATCTGCCTTAAGGGACACAAGTGAATTTTGTCAAAGCAGTCTCAGATAAATGATTGTACAATATACATTATTTCTCCACAGTTATTTTTAAATATATTTTAAGGAAAAAATGTATTGTGGGGAAAATGATTGGCCTCACATAAAGAGCAACAAATGAACATTGTCATGGATGCAGTGACACGCTTCACTTGTAGGAGAAGTAGCATAATGTTTGTTGATATAAACCAGTGATTTAACAAAGTTTGATAGTAAATGCTACAGTAGTTTAACAAGATTCAGTGGCAAAGCACACTTGATTATCTACTGCATAGAGGACAGGGCCAGACAGAACTGCCAGGAAGACCCTACCATTGAGTGACAAGCCTTATAAAGGACCTCCTTGTGTTCCAAACTCCTTTCTGGGGGGAGTTTAGGTGTGGCTGGTCCAAGTCTTAGTCCCAGGCTTGGTTAATGGTTTATTCTAAAGGATTATATGTGCACATTAATCCTGTACTTCACTTAACTGAGACTCCAGAGTCTCAGCACTCATTTCTAATTCACTTACTGCGTACCTGGTGGGATAAGCATTCTCTCAGTTTCAATGTGTAGCCTTGAGAGGTGTCCCTACAGAAGGACAGATCCTGGCATGGAGGCCACTGCTGTGCAGAGCTCAGTGGGCCCTGGGCTGTCCCTGTTTGTGGAATGAGATGATTGATTTATAGTCATATTCTCATGCCGGATGTATTTCAGCTGGCGCGTGCTCAACTATCCCTCAGCTGTCAGGCAAGATTTTTGGCCTTCAGCTATTATGATTTTCATGTCTTCCCAGAGTCCAGCTCAAGCCAGATGCAGCCAGCATGGCCATCACTGGTGGCTGTTGCTTAAGCAGGAAAGGAAGGGGAGGGGAAGGACCCCACCACCACATCATTACACTAGCTGTAAAACATTCATTCAATCAGGCACTGCCAGCATGGATGTCATTTTCGTATGCTTGCGTGATAATGTTTTTAATGGCATGAACACACATAAAATTTTACAGTCTAAATTCAGAATTAGACCTGTGTTTCCTCACCTGAAAAGTTATGGACAATTAAGACAACTGGGACTGAGCAAGACCTTGTTTCTGAAAGGCACAGGATAACTCCAGTCAGAGCAGAGAACATCAGCTCCCAGCAGAAACTGCTTGTCATTTTGCAGGAGGGAGCCTCTGTGCCTTAAACTGCATTATAGAAATCTGTGTCAGGGAAAAAAGCTCTCTTCTCTCATGGGCATGGAAATAAAGTAAATCTATCTAAACAAATTCTTTTAAACATTCCGCACACTTTTCTGCAAGATGATGCATTGTTAGATGAAAGAACTGCTCAATGCCAGCTTTTTTTTTTTCCCCAAAGAATTACTAGGAAGATCAAATCTAAAACCAAATTGCTTTCAGTACAAGATAGTATGATGGATCATTTTTTGGCTTATTTTCTATTTTCAGGCCTCGTTCTTTCATTTTTAGTGCCATTCCAAAGAGCAAAGTGTGCATATAAAAGAAATGGTGGGATTTTGGCTTTCTCTTGAAATGCCAATTAGGGTCCTGAAATTCTTTTTAAGAAAGAAAAAGGAGTAATCTTAGAACCCCAAACTGAGATAACATTATTCCAAAAGTAATTGACATTCTGTGAAATGGGGATAGGGTAAAAGCTCAGAATAGAAATTATTATCTAAGAAAAATGAGTGTATGTGGTTCTATTTCCTGCTGACTTGTTAAAATGAGACAAATTTTTGAGGGCTATGGGATGGATGGGAAGAAATCCAGAGAAATGTGTGAGTTTGATAGAGGTTTAAGTTTTATGTTGGTCATTGTTTAAAATTGTCTTTGAAAGTATTTCCCTCAACTGGATTGTGCAGCTGTCACATTTAAGTAACCTGTGCATTTACAGTGAGATGCACTGGAAAGGAAGTTTTAATTCCATTGTGTTGTCTGTTTTCTTAAATTTTGATTAATGTGGAAAAAATGTTCCACTTTTTTTATCCTAACTTGGAATAAATGAAATCAGGAATGTCATTGTAGCAGTATTGAGCCAGAGCAAATTGCAGGACAATGGATTTAGAGTAGAACTAATCAAATATTGGAAATTTTCATCTGTGAGAAATCCTCACATCTCAAAGACATTGTCTTGGGGGATGTGGATTGATGCTTGGGGGGAAACTTTGATAATTCTGAAATAAATTGCTTATAAGTCATTATTTTGGACGTCTCAGAGGCTTGAGAAGCACCATCTACTTGGACGTCCTCGGAGTTTCAGCTCCTGTGAGTTGAAGAATTGCCAGGATTTCCTGTCTTTTAGCTGACAGGCTGGAGCTCCCAGGACTTCTTGTACAGCTTGTCTTCCTAGGTGAAAGGGTAGGAAAGCATGTTGCTGTGAAATGTTTTCCAGAATGTTTTCTAAACAGAACTTCTGTCTCTGTAAACTTCTAAGCTAATACAACACTCAAATCATGCTTCCTTTTGAGTAGTCACAGTTAACTTTTCAAAACCAACAGCATTACAATAAAGCTCTGTGCTTTGCTTTTCCGACATTTTTTCTCAGTACATGGAATTGTCTCATTAGGCCTAAAGCTGAACTATGCTCCAAAAGAGCTGAGGAATCACCCCAGGTATGTATACCTCTCTGATAGAAAATCACTGCTTCAAACGATATGGAAAGAAGAGATTGTTGATTGTTGAAGTGGAGAGAGAGAAAGCATTTGGTTGAGGGAGCATTAAACTCGAAATTGCATTAATATTGGTTAAACTATTTCGTCTGGTAATTGACCAAAACAGATAACATCCTATATGGCTTGGGGATGTCATTAGGAAGAACGATCATGCTCTAGTGATGGCCAGTGATCATCTGGTGATTGCCCTTGTGATTTTCTGGTAAATTTGATGCAGTGCAGTTAAGTTTTCAGTGACCTGAGTGTGGGCCACGTCCCTGGGGCTATTTGCATAATCTGAGTTACTCTTAGGTGGCAGTATCTGACAGCAGTAATGTTGGTACTGTGAACCACTGTGGTTCCTCTCAGCTGTTGATTAGCAGGAGGAATGTCTTCCTGTGACAATTTTCAGATATCTCCCTGCATTTAGCACTTTAGCATCATCTCTGGCAGTGTTCAAAGTCAAGTTGATGGGGCTTTGAGCAACCTGGTCTAGTGGAAGGTGTCCCTGGCTACAGCAGCGAATTGGAACTAGGTAATGTTTAAGGTCCCTTCAGGACCAAACCGTTCTATGGTCTTATGGTGATATTTTTCACCAGTAAAAAGATTTCACAATCCCCATTGAAGCAACAATGATTCCAGAGTGTTGTTTCAAAATCTAAGATACTTAAAATGAAAGGAATTGAAAAATCAGCTGTTGTTTTCCAGTGAGTTTTACCAGTCTAATCAATTTTCCCACAGAAATGGAGAAGATAAGATAATCATAACTGCAAAAAAATAAGATGTGTTTACTAGATGATGAAGGAAGCACTTGTCCCTTTTCTGTCAGTGGTTTAACTGCTGACATAAATAGTGTTACTTTTAGCATGAGGATGGGACTCCCTTGTGTGAAATGTGGTACAGATACATAATGAGAGATTGTTTCTCCCTCGTTGACTGAATCTAAGAAGACTCTATAACAATTCATGGTAGGCATCATAATAGTGGTGTTCCAAAAGCCCAGATACTCAGTGGTGCTGTCAGACACACTGAGCAGGTCGCCAACACTTGGTCAGTAAACAGCAGTGTCCCTCCTGTTAGTCCCTATTTGAGATCTGTCAGGCATTTAGTAAAAAAAAAAACAAAAAAAAAAAAACAACATTGATGACAATCCTGGTTTTGTACTTCTGCAAGGTTGTGTTCATAGCTACTAATAGGATGTTCTTTTGATTACCCAAAGGATAATTGTCATGGAGTTCAAGTTGTCAAAACATGTTACTAGGATTTTTGGAGGAAGACTATAACGCTTTGAATAATCATTAGGTGATGCTGGCAATAATACACACATAAAGACACCTGTGTTAGTGCAGAAGGGAGAGGTGATGAAGGCTAAAAGTGAGAGGACACTTGAGTAAAGGTGTTTGCTATTTTCTCCTTTCTAAGGATTCTGGGAATCTTAGCACAGAGTGACCTCTGATCTTGTAACTCCTCTCAGCTGTTGCTGTGTGCTGATGGTGACTTCAGTGCCGTGGAGAGCCAGGCTGGCTTGCTGAGAGAGCCTGAGTTACAGAGGGGATGACTGGGTTTGGGTCAATACCAATGAAAACATAGGAGGATAAAACTTCTTACCTTCAAATGGGACTTGGAGAGAAACACTGCTTTTAAACTGTTCAGTGGGAAAAAATAGGATTATGGTGGGTTGAATCACTGTGAGTTTATAATTTCTGTGAATAATGTGGATTGTGAATAATTTTCTTTTTTCTTTACTGTGAATGTGCAGCAGAGGTTGGATAGTTTACCTTTTTGCAATCACCCTGGAACCAGTGGATTCTTCAAGCATTGCTACATACTCGAGTCTCAGTCAAATGTTGGTAATTATTAAGGCTTCTCTTGTGATTAGCAGCAGTTTTCTTCTGTTGTCATTAAAAGTTTCATTTCTGAATGAATGTCTTTGTAACCATTTTACCAATCAGTACTTCAGGGTCTGAAAAAAGGGAAGAGAAACTGAACATAGTTTTTTGTATACTGAAGGCATGAACACTGTGTCCTGCTCCATGATCCATGTGATAGAATCTTCCTTAGTGTTCCTCAGCTCTGATCTTACTACCAACTGGAGAGTTGGAGGTGAGAAGTTAGTGACAGGCATGCTGAATTACCACATGCTGCCCAGCATCTTGTTGAAGGAAAAGAAAGCCAAAAGGGCTTTGACCCCAAACGACAAGATACATTTTCAGAATTAACACATTTTTTCTGTTCTGTATCGTTGGGATCATTTCCTATTGAGGTAGATAGAGCCAGAGAAAAGAAAAAATGTTTTCAAGTAGTTCACACTGCCCTTACTGTTTCTCCTATGCTCTGGGGTGACTGCTTAGAGGAAATTGCTGATAAGTTGAGAAACTTTCACTGGTCTCTTGCTGGACAAAAAAGTTTCAGTTCCCCTGATCTCTGGTTCAAGACAGAAAAATAATGCAAAAATACAGGACTATTCAAAGGCACAGAGGGTGACAGCTTCAGGAAAGTAACTGAAGACTATATGGTAGATTTCATAGTGATAAAACCTTACAGTATATGCAGTTTACTGTGCACATTCTTGACAATTACATAAAGGCCATATGATTCAGTCTGCAGGATAAGCACTCCTTATCAAGAGAAAATCTGAGCTACTTAGCTCAGAAATGTCACTGAGAATCAGGGAAATGGAGAAGTAAATCAGGATCTAACACCATGATTTGGAGCCAGATGGCTCTCCTGAACAGAATCATGCCATGAGCAGAGGACTAGGGTCTGAGAACAGCACCCACTCCCTTGCTCATCTTTGGGAAGGAGCCTGCAAGATGACATGAGGAAAAGACAATGAAATTTCCTTTGACATGAGAACTGAGATGGGCATTTTGGGCTGAAGGTGTTGGGAGGAAAAGGGAACAGAAGGTTATTTCTTGAGAAATGCTCATTTAACTGGAATTTAAATGAGAATCTCATACAGAACTGACATCCCAACCAACCAAATTAAAAGCAATCTGTATGTTAAAGAAGTCGAGAATATAAACAGGGAAGAGGGAGAGATAAGATATTTCAAACATTTTAACAATTACCCTGAAAGTAGATTAGAGTGGAATCCAAAGAGAGATATTTTATCCTCTGTGGAACAGTATGAGTAATTCTTGTTTTCATTAAAAGTTTTCATTTTTTTAATGATGTTACATTTGCATTTTTTCCCCTAAAAGATAAGCATTGATTAACAGCGCAATGAGTTTTGCTTCTGTATTTCCAAAGTTTGCTCGAGAAGTTTTGTGGACTTTTCTCTTCAGCCACATTTGGCTGGTTCAAAGACCAGATGCCATGGTCAGATTGAACAACAGGGAGAGGGATAAAGTGCTGAAGGTAATTCTGTGTCCTTATGCTTGTGCCAGCTGATTATATACATCTTCCCTTCTCTGTGGCGTAGCTTAGAAAAGCCTCTGAGCTGTCCCTATTTGTGTTCAGGAGATAACATTTCCTGAAGAGTTGTAACACAGAAGAGAAATTGTCAGAGTCTCTTGGGTAGTTATGCATCAGATTAAATGAACTGTCCAGTCTGTGCTTTTATTATGTTTTTAACCCAACATTAATTTACTAGGGTAGGTAGTAAGAAGGAACCAAGCATTTTTAATCTCCTCCTTGATTTCTTTCCACCTTTTTGACACAATAGAAATTATTTTGAGCTTGAGAAAAGACTAAATAACCTTGCTTGCAGCATTAGAAAATATATCAGCAAGTTGATGTAACATTATGTACTTTACTGTCCCTTTAGAATTTAGGTTCAAGTGAAAAAAAATGTTGGAAAAAGACATATGGCTTATGGGGACAGGTTTACTCTCTAGTGAAAGGTAAAGTTATTAAATGAGCAGTGCCTGCCAATTGCAGAAAAGTTGGCAGGGATGCTTTGGCACTGTAGTTTTTATTTATTATTTAAAAGGCCTCATGCAGAGACTCTGAATATGGCCTTAAAATTCAAGGCAGTGTGTGAGCATACAGGGTCAATGCACAAATTATGTGCTGTGTTACAAGCAGGAAGAGATTACAAAATGGGACAGGAATGATATTACGAAAAATCCTCTCAGGAAGAATCAGTAGATATGGTAATGACAAGATCTCGCCTTAATAGATTAGAAAACCCTTTCCTAAAGTTTAAAACTATGTAAAAGGAAAGAATTCCTTGTCTGAGGTCCTTGCCTGAAGTCAAAGCAGAGAAGATTCTGTAATATTTCTTGGTAGTTACTATACAAAGTTGGTCGATTAGCAGAAAAAATAACCAAACAGGCAATGGAATTTTTTTTTTATTTTTTAGGAATCGTTGTTAAAAATCCATAGTTATGAATCTTGGCACAGTTTTCATAATCATAGATTGGTAAAGAAATTAATCACATTTTCAAAATAGAACCTAGCTGTTAGTGCAAAGGAATCCCAGCATATACAACAGCAGGTACTTGAGTTAAAAATCTGGCTTATTGTTAATAAGAGCGGAATGCAGGTATTCATCCCAGGGAGCTCTTATTTCCCAAGATTCAAAAAATTTTCAGACTGATATACTTAAGTGGTAATTGAATTTTGCATCTCTGGATAAGCCAATGGAACTAAACCAAACATTCTTTCAAAAAATTATTTTATAGATATATACCCTCGACAAAACACATTGTGTAAGATGCTTGATATTCTTAATATAATGATTCACTGAAACTGCTGTGGAAACTTCCTTGAAAGCCCTTTCCAAGCAGGCAATAGGCACAAGTAAAACCAGCTGGGGGAAACTTTGCATAAGACGGTTGCAGCTGGATTCTGCACGCGGAATCTCTCAGGGCTTTGCATCTTCAGGACTGCCCTGCACATTGAGTACTGCTGCTCCAAAGCCAGGTCTGGAGTCTCCGGCAGCTGGAATCACCCTGCTGACAGCAGGCCCCGGGGGCAGAGGTGATTAAGGACAGCGATGTGGATACAGCCCTCACGCGCTGAAAATGTTGCACTTCGTCTTTTTCTTCAATTTGTTGCAGATACTCAGCCGTGTATTTTTTCCCCTCATATTCATTTGACCTTTTATTTTACCTCAGAGGAGCTATTTCCTGATGGTTTTGCACCTTGTGAGATATTTATTTTATCATATTTTTATGCTGAAAGTTTTCTAGGAAAGAAGAATGATTTTCAGCACTGAGCATCTGTGTAAAAATAATGTGATCATATGGTTTCTAATTTGCTTTTAAACACTGGAAAGGATTGCCTTTGTACAGGGAAAGCTTCAGCTCTTTTGCAAATCCAGAGCCTTCACTTTCAGTGGAACAAAATGTATCAACATTGGAAGAAACCAAGTCCTATTTAAAGCTGAAAGCCTACTAGATGGGACAAAACCCCTGCATTTTTAAAGGGAGAAAGAGGAGGGGGAAAACCATTCATGAGAACTATAAAATGTAATTTTGTTTTAAAGCTCACTAAAAGCTATATAGGTCATGAAGACAATCAGTCTTTTATTCTTTGAAATAATTCACATTACAGCCCTATGTATTACCACCCTTATCAGAGAAAAGCCTTTAGATGTGTGTTGGCAGATAATTACAAATTGATTTCTGGACCCTCATTTTAACAATGGTTTTGAAAACCTTTTCTTTTTTTTCTTTTTTTTTCTTTTTTCTTCTTTTTTTCTTTCTTTTTAAAAGCCTTTTATGATTTCTCCTGCATCATAGTGGAGAAGTACTGTCATGATGAGCTGACCAAGTGTACTAACCATTTATAAAAAGAGCCACAGAGTACAAGACCCAAAATATTCTGGAAATGAACTGTGAAATGCTGCAGGTAACTGCAGTGTACTTAATTTATGTCTATCTTCATCTTTCATTCCACTCAAACTTCAAATAATTTTAAAAATAGATGGTAATTTAACAAATGATTAACCTAAAATTTTACAACCTGCAGGTTGCTCCTTTCACTGCATACCAAATCCAGTTTCCTTGTTTCTTCAGCACTTATGACTGTCAAAAAGTCTTCAGAAACTAAAATGCTTAACTCTTTACTGCTCTGTTTACTCTTAAGGTCAGTCTATTTCTGGAGATGCCATGGAGTGATTACCAGTGTCATGGGCTGAAAGTTTAGTTTACAGTCTAAGACCCGTTCTAGGGGTAGCAGCCAAGTTTACCGTGGTAGTCCTTGCCTTGAGGAGGCTACAGTTTGAAACTCAGCATGTTACAGCTGAAAAACACATTTAGGTAAAGTTGATGAGTAGGAAGGGAGAAGATGAGTAACAAAAATAACTGGATATCTTGGTAGAGATGTGCTGTGTGCACAATCTGCAGTCAGTCGGTGACAGCTAGCGCAGTAATCACTACTCACCACCTGCTTAGCTGTGCTATTTTTAGAGTATCACTGAATGACAGCAGTCGTGGGTTTTTTTTTAATTGTTTATTAGTCCAGAGATTTAAATAGCGTTATCTCAGCATTTGGGATACATCTAAAGGATTTACAGCACTAAGAATATCCTAGGCACGCAGGTACGTGAAGTAGCCTGTACGACATGCAGTAAACACTGACATGGAGTAACTGGAGGCTAAATTGAAATTTTTTAGTTTTGCAGACTTTATTGATTTGGTTTTGAGTTGTTTTCCTTTCTAACTCAGACTTATGTATTATTAAAATGTTTGCAGAACATCAAGCATGGTACAATTTTTCTTTGGTTTATTTTTCTTTCAGGGGGAGAAAAGAGTCTTTGAGATATGTGGGAATGGTGGCCATTAACTTTAGCTAATAACCCACTTGCATGCCTTTGAAGTATAATTTTTTTTTTCTACAACTCCCAGAAGGGTGTAATTTGTAAACAGTATTAAGAAAAGCATATGAAGTGCCACTGTCTTCGGTAATCTGTAACTGTCAAGGGAGGATACATTTTGATCACACTTCTTGTTGAGCTTGAACCTGAATCTGAATGCTACAAAATTTAATTTTCTTTTTCTTTTTTCCTATGTATTTATAAGTCATTTATTCTATTAACCATTTCACCTTCCTTTTACATTTCAACATTCTTACTCTTATTTGGGTGAAGAAAACATTTCATTTTAAAACAAAATAGAAAACAAAAATTCTTTAAAATGACCACTGTAATACATGAAATGTTATGAAATAAAAATAATAACCCTCTAAATTTTTGTATAATAAAAATAGCTCAGGAAAATAGGTTCTGGGCAGGTTGAGAGGTTATTTTATTTCTCAGAGGCAGATTGTTAGCTGAAATTAATTACTGGGGTTACTTTTATTTCAAAGGGCATTTAACAATTTGCACAGCTTGGAATTTGTCTCCTGATTTCCTCTGGTTTTTAAGAATATCTCTCATTTCTGTCTGTGCTGTGTGTATTTGAATGAATGATACTTGCCATAGGCTGTCTTTATTTTTTCTAGACAAGACACCTTAGGATTGTTTTGGAGTACCACTAATTTGTCTCCATGAGGATGCTGCTGTCCTGTTGACAACATAAACTGCTACTGTAGACATGCTTGTAAGAGGCAGGAATTTTATACCTGCATTTAAACTATTTAAAATCAGGGGAGAAAAAAAAAGGACAATAATTTAGGAATGAGGGACAAGGAATAGGAATATATTCATTCGTTACCCTTCAAATGAGATCAGAGGAAGATGCAACATGGTGTTTTTGTGTAATTAAAGAATACCATTTGAAATGAAAAGGATTTGTGTTTTCCAAATGCAGCTGTGTGTGTTCTGCTGTGGACATGTATCAATAGGAGGGCTTGCATGTGCTGTCTAGCCCTGCTCAAGCCTCCCCATCCCTCAGATAGAGAGAAGGGAGCAGCACAGCTCGGGCTGTGCACAGTCATATTCTTTTGGACCAGTTCCTACGCTCTGGTAATGCAAATGCAAAGACTCATTTCTTCCCCTGTAAAGCAAATGCTCAGACAATATTGCAGAACAAACCTTTCCTTACACAAAGGTTATTTTCTCTCTGGAGCATTCTCTTTTTTACTGAAAGGCATTGTAGACTAGAAATTCTCTGAGAGTTCATGACACCCTGAGAGCCTTCTTTTCAGAGACAAGCTGTATAATAATAATGTGGTGACAGAAAAATCGAGGAGAGGTGGCTTTCTCTGATAGAGAATTTGCCTTTAATTCTACCCTGAAGAGATTGCAATGGAGCACCAACCTTTGTTCTTACTGTAGTGCTTCACTGCTACACCAACCATTTGTTAAATGGGAAGTAATTGAGGTTGAAAAAGGATTGAATGAATAAAGCTTTTGGCAGGGAAGGGGAGGAGGCAAAGTATGGGTTAAAGGTTATTCCTTGCAGAAATTTCTTAAAATGAGAGGTAATGCAGCTTTTGAGCTAAAATTGTTTGTGCCTCTGGAGGGGGAAGAGGGGGAAGAGAGAAGGCTGGGGGGAGGGAGACTCAACCTGCAGAAGCACAATGGGAATAATAAGCCAGCATCAAATATTCAGCTTTGTGGCATCTTACTGATTATACTACAAATTTCACCCAGAGATGTGCTGTCTTGGCCACCTCTATAGGTTAGCAGAGAGCAAAGGAGGAGGAACTGAGGAGGAGTCAGGAGAGTAACATGAATACCCCTTAGAAGCTTTTCTCTCCAAGAAATATTTCAGTACTGCTGTAAATTGCATTTGCTGTATCCAGAGGAATGAATGGGCTTCATGTTTCAGTGCTTTCCTGATTCCTGCAGTTCTAGTAATCTGAAAAGTAGTAAATATTTTGATTTTTTTTTTATGTTATGAACTCATATCTGTTTTGAGATTTCCTCTATCACCGTGACACAGCATTTTTCCCTCTGTCTTTTTCCCCTCCTCAAAATAAAAAGTCTATTATGAAAGTTAATCTTATGCTATTTTGTGCCTGGGGACCCTGGAGACGGGCAGAGAGAATTTATATCCTTGACAGAGCCCATGTTGAATAAAATGTTGCTATTATGGACCATTAATGTATTTCCATCTACTATGCTACTATGCCTACCTTACTGTATTGCAGTTATTTGATTTTTTTTGTTAATTCTTGTATTGGTAGTCCAAATGAGTAGAAAATTGTGCTTTTCTTTTTCTTAAAGAATTATTTTGTGTTTTCCTTATGCACATTGAATTGTGGAAAACGCAAGACTTTTGCTGAAAACCTCCTGATTGTAAAGACAGTTTTTGATTCACTAATGGCATTTTCATACACAGCCTTCCTACTTCTACATAATTAAGCTGTTGTTTGCTATGCCTCTAAAAGACAGGCTTTGCATATTTTTTTAATATTTTTTTAGATTTCTTTATTCCTTATTTGGATAAAATGATGTTTTCCACTCCCAAAATAATAATGAGACCCAAGGAGGCTCGTTTTAATGAAATTCCTTAGGGATAGATGCTGGCTTAATTCTCATCCACAATTTTGTCAATAAATCGGAGATATACATATTCTAGCTGCCAGTAAAAGAACTTCCAGATGACTAAGAGACTATTGGAATGGCAAATAGTAATTGAGAATTCTTCCAGAGAATTTAGAATTGTTGCCAATTTGGGCCATTCAAAAAACAAAAAAAAAAAAAAGAAGAGAGAGAATGGAGACTGGCAGTTGCAATGAGGATTTCTGTTCTGTTGAGAAAAGTGTTAAACCAGGCCAGCAGCTCACTGGGCCTTTCTGTGAGAGCTGGGGCAAAGAAGGCTAATGTGAATCATGGGTGCACAGATTAAACAGTGATTAAGGGAGAGGGAAGTGATTTTCTTTATCTTGTGTTAGGCAACTACTGGAATATCTTTTTCAGTTTTGTGTCCACATTTGTTTAAATTATGTTGACAAATTGAAGAAGGGTAAAAAAATGGGCAAGAAAAATAATTTTCAGAGAATGCTTATAGTGAGGAATTTAGAGCTCCATCTGTTCTGCTCTTCTCAAGGAAAGAGAGACAATTTGTTTACAGCTAAGAAGAGCCTTAATGTGTTGAAAATATTGGTTACCTCTATAGTAGAGAAAGACAGGATTTGGCTGAAGTAGGCTGGAAGCTGAATCCAGATGAATTCAAATGGGACAGTGGAAACAAATAAGCAAAAGAATAAAAGTAACCTTAATCACAGAATTATACTTCATGAAAAATGAAAGTCAAGATGCTATTTTTTTTTTTTAATGAGGCAGTATCATTGTTGCCAAACTTGTGAAATAAACAGTGCAAAGGCTTATTTTACATTGACAGAATATAATCACCAGTACATTTTGAGATGATATAGGCTCTAATTTTGAATCTCACAGTAATAAATCATAAGACCAGACTAGCAACCACCAGCATTGATAAATACATACGATACTTTATTGTTTTGTACAAGTAGTGTGGCAACAACCAGTGTGAAGAGCTTACTCCCTACAACTGGAGCTTTGCTGGTCCCTTAAGCAGGGTATGCCCTTTGAATGAGACCACTTGGGAGAGTCTGGAGAGGCTTTTGTTGTCCTGGAAAGGTGCCCATGTCTTTACAACGAGGCCAGTGCTCCAGCATGTGTCCAACACTGCGGTTCATCCGGGAGAACAGCACAGCAGTGGTCGCTGCAGCACCTGCAGGATACTGAGCTGGATTACACTGGTGTAACCTCAGCTGCTGCTTTAATAGACACATGTTCTTATTGTGGAGTGTTCAGGAGTCCCTACATCACCTCACAGTCCAAGGTCTGAACATGAACCTTTGCATGAGTCCACACAGCCAGTTATGTGCCCACTTCAAATTGATCTGCCCTGGGGCTCAAGCAGCCAGAGCCTCTCATTGCTTCCTGCTGCTTCTGGAAGGCTGGACTCAGAGAAATGAGTATTATCATTCACAGCTGACATAACTTTTAAAATTGGGGTTAATAGAGAGATACAAGTGTTAATTCTGTAAATCATGTGTTACAATTAGAAACCATCATAAATTAAAGACATTCACTTACAGAATGAGATATTTTCTCTGTGGCATGTCCAGGCATCCTCTTTACCTACATTTTTAGTACTTGCAATTACAATTTATTACTTTGCATAAAAATGATATTTTTCAGGCATACTAAGTTAAATGAATGATTCAGTAATTTAAAACTGAGTATTTGTTATCTTTAAGGACTATGAAATAAATTGCATATTGTTAAATTTAAAATGCCAGTCTTGTGGATAAATCAGTCCCTGGGGGAGCCATGAGCAGCACTGTCACAAAGAGAGAAGGGGAGAGTTTGCAGGGTACAGATATTTACTTCTTTCATATTTATGGCCTGATAGTCAAAGAGGCTGAGCATTTGAAGATTCTGCTGAAGTGAATCGAGTTGAAGGTGCTTCCCAAAAATCTAATCTTCATGTATATGTTCACAGTTGACTGGAGGGAAAGAAAATTTAAAATAGAGAAATACAGGCAGGAAAAAAGACTTGAGTACAAGAGGAATCTGAGTCGTATGAAGTTAAACGTGGGCTGCTCTTTCATGTCTTGAGAGATCAGAGAGATTCCCTTTTTGTCTGAGTGGAAAATTTCAGGCAGGTTTTTGAGAGAAATGGTCTACTGTCCTGGACCAAAGTCAGTGCTAGGCACATGGCTGGACAGCCCTGTTTGTGTGACTTTCACTCCTTATGCAGGGGTCTACATATTCCAGCATCCTTGGGGGTGGCAGGCACTATATAAATGTAGGACACTGTGTTATTAGCAGCGCTGTCACTTCAACTACTCATTTGCAAAGAGTGCCCTGCATTCCCAAGCCCTTTGCTGGTGATTCTGGGAGGTGGTTGAGATGGAGTGCATACAGCACATGGAGTAGTTCTGCTGCATTCAATGGAAACTGAATCAGTTCCTGTGTAATTCCTGCAAATGAATTTTGCTGTCGTTGCTTTTTTCCTCGAACTCTGGTACTAACCCAAAACATTTCCAATCAGTTTGTTGTTTTGCTTCATGTAAAACCCAACAATCATGTATCATGTAGGCAATGAAGATGTTTTAGTATAATTGTACACAAGCTATTAATTTCTGGTGATCTAACAACTTGTGCAAGCACACATATGTTGTCAATCTCTGTGTGGTTTTTCTGTTCAGAACCATACATTAAGGATTTTTACATTGATTTTTAAGGAAAAGGGGAAAGCTGAGGCTTTTGGCAAGAGCTGGGAATGTAGCAAAACTAATAACTGATGGGCCTGAATATGAAAACCAGTCTTGTGTCTCTACCTTTGTCTAGAAGAGGAAGAGAGAAGATTTTTATCATGTGTGGATACTGTCATTTCCTTTGTTGAAAAGAGAATAAATATCCTGGGTAAATTATTTTTTAAAAAAATTACTTAAGCTTTATCTAAAAAATATACATTATTTGCTTTTCAAATTAGTCATTTCTGTTACGCATGGCATCTCCTGCCATTCAATACCTTAATTGAAACTGTAATAATTGATGCCACCTTTACAGATTTATTTCCTGTAGAAATAGTTTACACAGTCACAGATTCAGAAGGATAAGAAAAGCATTCTGGTCATGGGCTTTTCTCCTCGAGTTGCTGTGATGATAAAAGTGATTTCCTGTTGAACAGGCAGCCCAGGACCACAATCTCACGTGCACAAAACTTCTGATTTACAGGGGTGCTTAGCACCCTGAACTGCAGTGTAATTCAGTGGGAGCTTTAGCGCCAATAAATTAAAGTCAGCTGTGTGTTTGCACATATTTTATATACTGTGTGGCAGGTTCTGATTACTTTTGTTGTCAGCTAAACTCAAGCCAACATTATTTTCCCCCTACTTACTAAGTAGTTTGTGGTGTTTCTCGTGCTTGTATAAATTATTAGAAAAACCCCAGAGCACCAATTCCCTTTCCCCCAAAGCTCCTGCTCTTATTCTGTGATGTTTTAGCCTTTGCTTTAATGCAAACTATGTCACAGGGCACAGAATATTGCTGGCAGTGGTTCAGCAGTGTTTATCAAGGATGCATCTGGCTTAGCCAAGTGGCACAGGTTTACTGTGTTGTGACCAAGCTCAGACACTGCTTAGAGAGTAATGCCTGTTTGCCACAGCGCAGGTCTTGCAGGCACAGAAAATTCTTGAGACATCAGTGTTCATGATAATTAGGTTAAACAGTGTATGTGAGGCAATCAAGTGGTCATATGCATGGGTGAGCTGATATACAGGAGATATTATATTATTAACCATTGGAATATCTATGACTGAATAAGAAAAATACCAAGACAGGAGCTGCACACCAGAGGTGTCATTATTACCCAGTACTGTATCATATTTCGTGTGTGTTATGCACAGTAGTTGTGAATATTAAAAATAATATTTAAAAAAAACTCCTGAGACTGCAAATCAAGCGTTCAGAAGACAGACAAATGTAATTCTGCCATTCCCTACACTGCCTTAATTCAGCATCTTTCTGCTTATGTGTTACAGTGCATTGTCTGATTACAGGATCACCTACAATTTTTTTTTCCACATAATCCCTGCATCATTTAGTGCAGGAGGAACCTATTCTTTGGATCACCTGGGATCTGAAATAGCTCCATTTGCAAGCTGATAGTTTAAACTCCTAGCAACCCAGACATGCCTACATAACCAGCAAGCTTATCTAAGGTCTTCTGTCTCAGGGAATAAATTAACCCCTTCAATCCCAACAGCTAACCATGAAAAAAGAAGAGAAATCAAGTCTGACATGATTTTTATTTAAAAGCACTGAAGTCTTCTATTGTTTTTCTATAATTTGAAGTGTCATTAATCTCTTAAATATTTAATGGCAGAAGGATGTGAGCAAGTAGGAATAAGATGTCATAAAATATATTGCTGTCTACTTGTTTCTTCCTTTGAAAACTGTAGTTTTTATTTTTTGTTATGAAAAGAAATAATTCCATATTGAACTTGGACTTCTGCATGGAATACAGGAGCACAACTGCCTTTCTAGGAATGTGTTAAATCAAAGAGCAGTATATCCCTGAATTGAGATTTTTAATAGGAAATTTAAGTGGTTTTGAAACCCTACTTACTGTGAACGCTGGAGGGAAGGAATGTGTTACTGTATCTACTTCTGAGCTGTATTTTGAGAGTCTGCATGAGTCGTCAAAGGTGCCTGTGTGAGATGTGACCTTTTCAGATCGTATTTATTATGTCTTCCCAAATACACACCATAGCTGTACAGTGCCTGTCAACATTACATTTAGTGAAACTGGTTCTCTGAAGGGGGGAATTCTTTTTTGTTACTTAAATACTCCATGTCTGAAGCTGGTCCTGAAAAAGGTAAAACCGCCATGAAGAAAATTGTAAGAAGGAGAGAAAGAAATATGTTTAAACTTCTTTTCCCTCTTTCTATTTCAAAATCCTTCCTCCTGTTATCTCCCTCTTCTCCTTGTGATCTGTTCTTTATATTTTACTTTGTTATTCTGAAGGCTTTTCAAATAAATGAAGTGCAGGTATCTGATCTCCAATAAAACACAGTGCATTTATATTGTGCTGTATATAGACCGTGTTGGGCACCCTTCTCATTCCCAGAGGTGTCTCACTACAGCATCTGGCTGTTGCCACCTGTGTTGGTCATGGAAAAAGGTATTCAGCCTTTCCAGCATTTTTGGTGTGTCCTAACTTGCAAAGCTCTCATTGTAGCCCCTAAGCTCTCGCTGGGGCTGATGTCTACAGCAGGGATCACAGCCACAGACAAGAAATAATGAAATATATATTAAACCTATTGAAAACATGGAAAATATTTTGTTGTCTAACTAAAGTCATCTGATCAATATGCCGCTGTCTTTCTGCATCATGAGTGGAGACCCTTGTGACCTACACTGGTTTGGTGAAACTTGTCTCAAAGCTGAAGTGGCATTCTCCACTCTGCAATTTAAAAAATAACCATTAAGTGTAAATATGGGATGTATTCTGGGAAGTGAGTAGTTAGTATTGAATTGGTTTTGATTCTGAACAGGAATATTTTGGAAACCAGCTTTTAACAAATGTTGGTCAGTAGTGTGAAAGCTTAGTTCATTTATCTGAGCACCTGAGAGGGTTATATCAGACAGTCTGATTTGTGTCATTGCACTTTCTCAAATCTTGCAGTTAGGTCAGGCTATCAAAATCTTCAACAACTGTGCAGTTAGTCTTTATAGTAATATGCCCTTCCTAAATCCCCACTGTGAAAAGAGTTGTCCTCGGTGGGCTGGATCTTGTCTCGAGCAACTTCATCTATCTTCCTGCTTTGCACTGCAGCAGACAGGCTGGAACAGCTCTGAGCACAACTGGACTCTGACCAAGGCCTTTGGGCAATCCCATAATGTTTCCAATAAATCAAAATAAACTGGCCAGCTGCTCTTTCATGTCCCCTCAGTGTGCTGTATGTCTTGTTTGAAATGGGAGAAAGTCTTTCATGATTTGAGTATTTTGGCAGGGAAACAAAAAAAGCCTCCAGAGCTCTCAGGTAGCAAGCCTGGGTGATGGGAAAGCAGCTGGCAGGGATAAAGATTGTGGATAACTGGGGGAGCTACATGAGTGCTGAGGGAAGAAGGAATGATAGAAGAGCACAAGGTCTTGTTCCTGTGATTGCAGAGCACATCCTCTTCAGTATGGGGCCAACAGGAGGACCAGAGCTAACTTTTATTTTAAGGAAACCTTTTTTGCTCTCCACAAACAGTGCTGGTGAATGGGGAGACCAATTTACTGGCTAAGATGTATCACTTGCTTGACTTTGGTATTTTTATTTATTTTCTATTCTTCCATGTAAGAGTGATAATTGACCACCTGAAATGTCCTTCATAGCCCTCTTGGGTGTACTTCAAGTGGGATCTTGGTGTAGATAAGTAAACAGCAGCATCTGTATCTTAAATGCTCTGTGGGCCCCACCGTTCTTTGCTTTGCATGGGCTTCACGCTCTTGTGGCTCTATAGGATGGAAACCAGATTACTCTTATTTTCTCATGTGTGAATCAGCAGATAGTCCTATTCTTTGTCTCTCATCAAGCAATTGAAAAAAAAATACAGAGGGTTGAAGATAAACATTTCCAAACTTCTTTTTTTTTTGGTGTGTGTTCTGAATTTCTACAAGAAATTCTGCAGGTCTAACAGCTATATAATGTATAAATCATTATAAACAAGGCATGAAAGGAACTTCACTGTTTATACTATAACTTGCCTGCCCTTTAGCAGTGATGAAAACTGAAAATACCAGTGCATCTTGAATTCAAAGGAGGAAAAAAAATAGATGAGAGATCATAAAGGGGTAATGCAGTTCAGCTAGACTCGGCGTTTGGAATATTAAGCAGATTTGACCCATGCTGAGAAGAGTCTGAAGAGCAAATTCTTCTCAGCACCATCTCTTATGTCAGGACCCTGATTAACAAAGACATTTAAATAATGTCACTGCACTTCATACAATTTGAGCCTATTTTCTCTTTTGTATGGCTTGTGAATGTAATCTTTTTTTTACTTGCCATATTTGACCTCTGTGTCCTAATAGTGGCAGGCAATGATACTTTGAATTATTATGCTGAATATAAATGTAAGCTTCAAAACTAACAAAGCTTTTGTTCCTTCCCTGATGAAAGCACAATTTTGCAGTTGCTTTAAATATTATAGCTCTAAGTCTGCCGTTGCTACTTCTACTGAGGATTTCTCAGTGAATTCATTAGAGGTGTCTGTTTTCATAGCCTGGCTTGTACAAATAAGAAGAAGGGATTTGCAAGTTCAGGGTGTATCTTGCTGTGCTTAAGCTGCAGCAGTGTTACATGTGCTGAATCTGGTTTAATGTTTCTAGTGAGGAACAATGCAAGCTGAACTCAGAATTCCATCCTTAGGGGTTTGAGGTCTCTAACGCTAAAACAAAGGCCAAGTTTTGATATTTATTAATTCACCTGTGTGAATTAGTATTTTCTAGGGGGCACCCTAAATTTTGAAGGAATAATTCTAGGAACATAAAGGTAGGGAAAAGCCACATGTGTTTTCCAGGCATGTGAAAATAATTTCAAGGGTCAGTGGCTTCGCAGTTGGAATTAAAAACATGGTAAGCGTAGTAGGAAGAGGAGAAGGCAACTGCAGTTCCATTTTTTTTTTGTGTGTAATGCAAAGAACAGTGATGTTCAGAGAATGCCACTAGTGAAAGATTGTTTCTGGAAGCAAGAGCTTTTTCTCTTCATTATGCAGATTTCTTAGTTTCATTTTTTCTGGTCTCCCAGTAAAATCTGTTTCTAGATGAAGAGAGGATAGAGGAGAAATGAATGGACAAAACCTGTCTATTTCAAGCTGTATCTAGAGATTTAGGACACAACAAACTTCTGATGATGGTAATTTATTTCAGCCTTCAAGTGGTTTTCTACATATCTGTTGCGGAATAATGAAAATGAAACTGCTGTTCATTTGGTTAAAATAGCTGAAAATGGAAGTGATTTTAGGGAGAAAAATCTTCCCTTACTGAGTATCTAACTCAGAGTTTGCCCAAACTCCTTGCTGTGTTCCGAGGTAGCCTGAGCTGCAGGGAATGACTGCCAACTGCCCAGATGGATCAGGCAGCAGGCAAATGTGGGAATGCCTCTGTAAAAAATATCATTTTTCAGTTGTTTTGCAGATTAGGAACCTGTCACACTTCATTGCTGTCATACAACCCTAAACATTTTTTAGGGACATACAGGGAGCACTGTGAAGAATATGAGATGAGTAAACACATTCTTATGTAATAGGAAATGGTATCAGATTTAGGTTTCATTGCAATCCATACCATGAACAGGTTGTGTTTCTTCCCTCCTGTTTTATTCTAACCCCTTAATTCATTGCACTTAGGGAACATTAAATGTTTCCCCAAATTATCCCAAATCAAGGCTGTCAGTTACAGTTGTATGGAGTCAACACCACAGACTGGAAGGAACTTAGAGAGAATCATTTCCTTCTTCCAACAGGTTCTCACTTCACTGTCACATAGCCAAAGAGAGCTGATGAAAGGGCAGCTTTCCAGCATCTTGACACCTGGCTTTCAGTAATTTTCAAACAGGGAGCTGGAATATTTCTTTTTATCAGCTGAGATATCTTCAGGGTTGGTGGATGAAATGAAAGACTCTACATTGCACGTTTGAAAACTTTGTACAATGTGTGATGCTTTTGCCAATATTTAGTGGCTGCCATGTAATCCATCTCTTCTGTTAAGATCCAAAATATCCTGCTGTTGTTGCATTAAGACAACTGTTTAACAAAGCATACAGGAATTAGAGACAGGGAAGTGGTGTGTGCTTAAGCATTTTTTATAAGCTTTAGGAATCACTGTGTGCACACATCAAATGCAAATCGAAATTGTAAAAGCAATGGGTTTATCTTTTATTTAGAGTAAAACAATGCATTAGTGTAATAATCACATTTTCTAAAGTCTCATGTAGCCCAGAAAACCTTTTCTTACCTACTGCAACATAGCATCCACAGAGATGTTACTGAATAGGGTAAAATTGCCAACAAGTTATTTATCCTTTTTTGGGGAGGGGATGGAGGGGGAATGTGCTTTGTTTAACTTGGAAATAAAAAGTAGCAAAGTATCTCATAATCTTTTTCTCCTTCATTTTCCTGGATGTGTGCTTGAGTAGTCATTTTTGCTCATCATGACAATCTAGGCTGTGGGTTTTTTGTTTTCTATTGAACTATTCCCATTTTGAAGCCAGTTTTCCATTCTGAAGCAATTAGAAGACTGACAGCCACCAAAAGATGGAGAATATTTTTTTTTTTAACTCTGATGACTTCTACCAATAAGCAGAAGGTCTTGATTTGAACCAGTCTTTTTTTCCATTTCACTTTGTATTTTATCAATTAATATTGCCTCAAGATCTCATCTATCATTGCAGTGTCATTTCTATGACAAGCTCTGCCAATTGTTTTCTGTTTAATTAACACATTCAGCACCATTTGGGAGTGAAACAAACGTAGACTTTGCTGAAAAGAAAAGAGATGCTGGTTCTGGCTAGTGAGGGAGGTGCCCTGAAGATAACTGTGGGTCAAGTCAGGAGGATCACATCTCCAGTTTCTCCCCAGAAGAAAGGATTCTTGTGAAAGGAGGGAGACTCTGTGTGGCTGGAGGGTATAAGGTGCTGTGGGGATTATAACTCCTAAGGAGAGAGACTTTTCTCTGCTGGATCTCCATGGATTCTCTTTATCTGGTCTCTTTCCTTGCCCAGTGCTGACAGCATTTCTCCTCAGGGAAATTCCCCTAACTCTGAGAAACCCACCGTGGGCAAAAAGATGATATAGTTGCAGCTCTGCCACAGAAACATGTCATTAGCCTAAGCCAGCTGACATGCTCTTGAAGAACACTATTTGCTGTATAATTCAGAGCCCTGACTAGACCACCCCATACACTTTTAAACCATTGCTGCTACAAAACCAGATGGAAAACGAGGACGCTGCAGTGCTTTCCTTGGAAAAGCATTTGGGTTGTGCCGTGTCAGGCATGACAGCAAATCTGGACTGTGCTGCTAACAGAGCAGCTCCACTCTTTGGAGATGGGCATCCCACTGACACTGAGCAGACTGTTCCGCAATTCACTGGCAGTATGCAAGAAGCAGAGGACATAGAACATTTTTTTTTTTGCTGTATTGCTCAGTTTTTGCAGTTTGTTTCTCTTGGAAGTTGGAGATATAGTTAAAAAAAATCAGAATTAGCATTCAGAAAATGAAGGATACATACTTAGGAAACACAAATATGCAGCACATAGCATTGCCTGATGTTATGCTGGGATAGTTTCTACGTTTTTTTAAGAATTAGATGTTTTAAGTCTGTATTTTGGTTTTTAGTTTATACATACTTATTTCAAAAGGTGCCTAATGAGGTCCTAAAGCCACATCAAAATGAGCTGATTGCTTTTGGGTAGTGCATGGATGACCGCTGCAAAATATTCCAATGCAGAATGGAAAGAAGGTAATAGGCTTTAAGTAGTGTATTTCACAGAGTTTACAGTAAAAGTCTAAAAAAGCCATAGACAAGCATTCCTGTTTGTATTGAACTCTTGCATTTAGAGTAATTTTTTCTTTCTTTCCTCAATGCCTCTGGTGCATTGCATGTGCACTTATGTTGCGTGTGTTTCTGAACAGGTTTTTAGGATTGGGACTCCGATCCGAACACATGAATTCTTCAAGGGCAAAGGCAGCATCACTTGTCATTGATTCTGCCAAGCATTTAAGAAGAAGTGACATTTACCAGGGCTTGTTTTGAAGATTTATAAATGCAATATAGATTTGGCAAGAATAGCTGCTTCAATAAATGTTGTGCTGTAGCATGTAAGCATGGGCTTTGCCACCAGCGGAGTCACAAGCGCTGTGTTATCCAAGTAAAAATAAATATTCAATAAACAATTTATTAGGGATGTGAGCTCACTTCTGCTTCATTCCACTTGGAAAGGCTTGAAATCTGTTGCCTACATAGTGTTATTAAGGACACAATGAAAATGAAGACAAATTAATTGTGGGATTGTCAGAGCTATGTCAGGGAAACTTTCCATGGCCAATAAAAATGATGCAAAGCATGGTAGGAGAAGGGATATATCTGGGCTATATACATGAGGGTGATTTGTGTAATAGCTAGGGATAACTGAGTCCTAAACACCTGATTAGAAGCTAGTCTTTCCTGCACCTGACTTCTGTTTTATGAAAAATGCCTTGCATTCTTCAAGGCCATTTGAAGAGCTTGCACTAAAAGTAAACAGAGTTTACAACCATTATGATCGTGATTTGGACTGCCAAATCTGTTGATATGGCATTGACATGGAATGATAACAGGAATAGTAAAAAAAAATCTCTTTCTGCTTCGTATTCCTGTTATCAATATCAGGCCATAATGTGGGGAGAGTGGGAAAGGGTCTAATTTAGCGGTTTTGGTACAATATTTACACAGGTTCCCATACAGGACCGTTTCCTTGCACCCATTCATCCATCCACTTCTGGCAAAGCCCCACACCATCCAAGGCTGCACCAAAACTGGGGCAGGACCTGTTCTGGCCAGCACTTCTAGCTAAAGTTCTGTACCAAAGGAGATGAAGGATTTTTGGAACGTGTTTATCCGCACAGCATGACCTGCTCAGTCACTAGGAGAGCTGTGGGAAATAAACGGCCCTGCTTCTGTGCCAGGTACCACTGGGAGAATGCCAGGTGACATCTGAGTGTGAGGAGAGGAGCTCTGGGAACAGGGACACCTGGGGAGTGCATCATGCCTTGCAGTGGTGGTGCCTGCACAGTTGTAATCTGGTGTAGTTGCACAATCTTATTTAGCTGCAGTTGTAATAGGGATGACAAGAAAAAAAAAAACCCAAAACATCACCTCCATGAAGTATATAAACATCACAGTCAGCTAAACAGATGTTTTTACTATGTACAGAATAAATGTGAAAAAGACTTAATTGTCTTTTTTTCTGAGATATCAACATGAATAAGAATCTTTGCTGTAAGCTTAAAAATCTTGACCAATTGTAATGTACTTGAAAGCAAACAGGTTGATAAAAAATTATCTTCCTGAGTAACACTGGATATATTTGGCTTCTAAAAATGTCATAGATTTAAGGGCATATCTTGACACTGCATAGAGCAAAATGAACTAAACCTGACTCACTGCTAAATATAATGTAAAGTACAAAAGCTCAGTCTTATCTGGCTGTCAAGACAGACATGTTCAGTTTATATGTTTGAACCTTTGGCATTTGGCTGAGAAGTAATTGAGAGAAGGAAATATTTTCTTTAATGTCATATAATGCATGTAAAGTAAAATCTATAAATACAGTTTATCTTTATACATAGACATAGAAATAAATGGTGAGTAGGAATACCAAATTAGAAATAAATCACTGAATTTGCAATGCCCTGCATTTCTCTTTTATTTGTTATAGTAAATAAAACAAGTTAATCCTAGATTCCTCCTTTCAACAAATAGTCCTGAAGTGTAAAATAAACTGATTGTTTCTCTGGATAAAGTATTTTTTTTCTGTTTGAAACTGCTAATGCTGTGTGAAATTCACTCATTGCTCTTTCCTTTCTAAGATTTGTGCCTTTTAGGGCCATGTTAGCAAACATTTTGTAGGTAGATTGCTTTACTGAGCTACAGGTTTGGACAGCTGAACCACAAGCATTTTGGAGTTAGAAAAGGGCAGTTCTTTGTCATTTTATTGTGATATTTGGAATGGCCATGGAGGAGTGTATGGAACTCTTGGACCCTCAGCTCTTGGTTGCATTTACAGAATGAGTTGCTTATAATTTCTCTACTAAGAAACCTGGTCAGTGATACAGGGGTCTTAATTTAAATAACAAAATACTTGTAAAAATTGTGTGATATTCTTGCTTTTTAACTTTGTCTTTGTTGTGAATTAGCTTAAACTGCTCTGAGAGCAATCAGATTGATTGCTGCAGGTTTCATCTATCAAGACTGTTATAACACAGGGGGAGCACTGCTGTTAATTAAAGCTACATTACATTTTCCAGTATTATTTATATGTCTATTGGAGTAGTTTATAGATGAATAGAATAATCGATGTTCCTTTCTTATTGCATTTTATGCCCCCCTTAAAAAGAATTAACATGCAGGTTTTGTTTTCTTAACATGGGAGAAAAATGCATGTGACATTTAACCAGCATACCCTGAGGATGTGGAAAATAAGGCACACCACTGTTCCACCACATCAAAAGTATGGTAATAGGTAGCAGTCGATTATCTGGAAATATATCATTATTTCTTAAAGCTGGGAGCCACTGATCAGAAGACTTATCCTCTGTAACCACACTAACAGTGAGACATAAGAGCCACACCACCAGTGTTTTTGTAATGCTCTGACACCATTGCTGCTTCACTTCAGTGTTGCTTTAAAGCAGGTTTGCTGGGTTTTGCAGCATTCAGAGCTCCTGATGAACAAATTTCTCAAATAAACTTGTGTTTTTGAAAATATATTAAATTCCTTGATCTTAGTTACCAGTCCTTAAATAGTAAAAATACACTGAAGTTAAGAAAAAATTCTAGTACCTGCTGCTTAGTTCGTGCCACATTGCAGTAGCTCCTGGTGAATTCTGTTTTGGCCACTGTTCCTTGTTTATGCCAGCCCAGTTCTGCAATATTCAAATGCCTCATGAAATGCAGTACAACTTTACCCCTGAATTTGTGTTTTGTTTTATCTGTGAAGCAGATTGAGAAATGAACCACGGAGCTGGTGTTGCATTACAAGTGGAAGGGCAGATCCAAGAGAAGGCATCAGTGCTTCTGGTCCCCTCTCCTGGGGCTCCCCACCCTGTGGCTCAGCCTGCAGGTCCAGGCTACACCTCGAACCATGGTCTGTGCCCAGAGAAACTTCTCTGAGTTCATAGCAAGCACACTGAGAATAACAGGTCTTTGCAATTAGACCTTAGTGGCATGAAATTAGTGGAGCTTTTATTTTACAATATTTGGATTTTAGCTGAGCATAGAACTCACAAAGATAAAATTTCTCCCAGGACTGATAGGAATTTTGTGTCCTCTCTGTATGTTTTATTTCAGTGTTATGTCACTCTTTCTTTTTTGGAGGCATTTTGTTAATGTCAGAGTTTACAGTAAATTACATTTAAACCTAGCTGCTCTTTCAAGTTATGTGCAAAAACTGATAAAGCTTTTTGAATGAAGTGATGTGTTATGAATAGACACCAACAGAAACTGTCATCATAAAGACTCAGATTTTAGGATTTTCAAGTTCATATCTGATGAACTTGTTCCAGCTCTTCCAGTGCAAATATTTTAATTAATTGACCTTCTTTTTCAAAAACTAATGCAGAGATTAAAAAAAAACCTTTTTAAGTAGCATTGTGGTATACTGTGGTAAGACTGAGCCAGTGCTTTGTCATGGCATATTTTAAGTGTTCAGAGAAACCAACTCCAGAAAGCAGTAAAGAAACAATAGGGTGTGCAGCTGACAAAGCATCAGCGTGAATCCATGAATCAGCACTATATAAATTGTCTAAAAGTGTAATTTTAAAGCTTACTGAGATATTAACTGCGTTAAACAAGGGAGAGGAAAATGAACACCATGTTGGAAATCATGTCAGTCAGAGATTCCCTCATTAAATCCTTTTCATTGTTGGCTAAAATAAATTTTTACCCATAGACACCAGCTTAGTACATGGGCAGACGCTGTACCTTGGCTTACAAGTGGTACAGTAATTTTTTAATTGGAATTGAGTTGTAAATCAGAGCCCTGAGATGCAAAAACTGAAAAAGCTTTAATTAAAAACTTATCTGTCATTCAATGTACAGTAATTGCACCCTTCATTGCAGTTGGTCATTGCAGAAGGTCAATACCCAAAAATTTTATGTGTGCAAGAAAATAAAAAAAGAAGATAATTCAAGTACTCCTCCAGCTGAAAATGCCTTTCAGGGTTTCACAAATTCAGTGTGTGTATTTTCTCTACACAGGGTGAATTCAAAATGAAACCTGAGGAGCTCTAATCAGATTTTGGGGGAACAGCATGACCTGCAGATTGTTCATCTTTGCTGCAGGCAAACTGACTTGGCTAACACAGTTCCCTGGAAAACTCTGAGCTTTCAGCCACCAGGATCCTTACAAGGTTCCTAAGGGAACCCTCTCTTCTGCAACTGCTGGGCTTTTATTAATAATAATAGCAACAATAACAATTACTGTTATTGCTGTAGAAAGAGACTCTGCAAATGCATGCACTATATGGCCTCTCCCAGGAGGAATTTACAGTCTCAGAGAAATGGCTTAAAAGTGGAAAATAGAAGATATGGTCCTGCACAAACTGTGTGTAGCATTTCTTCCAATCCTTTAGAATAAACAAATTACCTTTTACCTGCTTTAATTAGTATTTGTCATAATGCAGCACAGAGTGTGATGAGTAGCAGACCTAAGGCCCTTCCTAGGGCAAGTGTTTGAGGAATACCGAGTTTCCTGATGGGATGGACTGGGCGTGTCCTGGAGAAGCCTTTGCTGTGGCTGATCGTAGCCCTCCCTTCATGCTGCTGGAGCATTGTCTGTACTTTGGTCAGAGGAAATTCTGTTAAGAACCAAAGGTGGAGGTGCCCTTGCAGCTGCAGCCCTCACTGTCCAGCCCAGGGTGGCACCTCTGGGTATTGGCTTTGCATGTGCAACTGAGAGCTCTACTCTGACAGCTGAAAATTGATTTTTCACTAGCATCAAGGAGAGTCCAACAGTTACATAAGACAGGGGTGAGAACCACTGTGTGGAGCTGGAAGAACTGTTCTGCTCGTAAGCATTTAAAAATACATGAAGAACTGTAGGCCTGAGATGAATTTGCCAGAGTAAGTGTAACCTGTATATCCACTTAATTTTCTATACTGATTTAAGTGCCGGCACATTTTCAACCAATTCTGCCTTGTTACAGGTGACGTTTTAATTCCCAGACTGAAGACACTTCAAAAGTCCTTTCCCAGGAACTATATTTTTTTGTGACAATAAGGCTGTCATCCTACTGATAGCATGAAATGAATTGGAGAAAATAAAATGAGAAGGAAAACCTGCTGATTTTAAATGCATTGATAACTACTATTTGGACAAAATCTCCATGCTTAGCGTTGTACAGTCTAGCATTACAACCAATTTCTGCATACTTAAAGAGATCCTGAGTTTGAGAGAAACTTTGAGTTTGAATGAAAGTGTATAGTGGTGTAAGACATCTTGGAAGGGAATAATAAGATAGAAAAGGAAAGAGAAATGAACAGAAAAATGAAAGTAATTTTGACAGAAAAAAAAATCGTCACTTGTTATTCTAAAAGGAGATTGCAGAGGATTAATGTATAAAGAGCTGTTTTGCAGCGTGGAACTATCATACCTTTTTGGGTTAAATTTGGAATAGTTACATGGATCTTGGTGTGATTGCCAGCCACTGCATTTGGTTTCAAAGCTCGGTGAAACAAGCAAAGTAGTCTCATCTTTAGTGTCACTACTTGGAGTGCATGTGAATATTCCCTCATGTTCATGGAAACTCCTTGGGCTGACAGCACAGAGGAAATGTCTGTGCACAGTCCAGGGACAGAAGGAAATGGAGGACTAGGAGGTGAACCTTTACTCATCATGTATTAGAGTTGATTGTTTTTTTAATAAGTATGTCACAGCCTAGACAGGGCAGAAAGATATTCAACTTAAAGATGGGATTGGCCATGAGGTAAATTAAAGTTGATCATTAATATAAAGTTGTAACGATGCAAGATAACCTCCCTTTCTAAAAAGCATTTCTGTGAATGGAATGATATTCTTTTGGGTGGAGGGTCAACAGTTTGTGGGAAGGTTTATATGACATGGTGAATAGCATGGGATTCATCTCAAGGATCTGGGAATTATGCATCTATTCTGCTATAGTCTTTGCAACCTGCTCTGTGTGGAAGTCTGGAGATATATTTTGCATTATCATTTTATACTTTATTGCTATCAGCTCCAGTGGCAGAAAAATCTTATGTAACACTTAGAAATTTTCTCTTGTGAAAACTCAATTATTTGTAGCTCTCTTCAAGAGCTGAAATAAAGGTAAGGAAAGATTACATACTGAGTCCTGTGAGAGCATTTTATAATCTCCTTTGCAAATGAAGCACTCATTTGGCTTTTTCAAATAACAGAAAAAATTCAAAAACTGAAGAGAAAAGCCTTCCCCCTACCTTCTGGGATAGTTGCTTAGAGAAAATTAAAATCAGGACTGTACACAGATTATGGTTGTAATTTAATTCTATGGACATTATCACTTTTATGTATAATAAAACAATATATGAAAAATTGAGGCCGTAATCCTTAGGCAGCCCTTTAATCTGTTCATTCAAACAGAAGCTCTTTGCCTATGAGTGAATTACTGCTGGGTGCAGCAAATGAAATTCTTCCATATTAGAAAGGTCTCACTAGAAACTCCAAAAGAAGACAACAAAGTCACTCATGCAAACCTGATACCTGGCAGTGGAAAAAGGAGTGAAATAAAAAAGTTCTGGAGGACTCAGGAGAGGATGGCCACAGCTCCAGCTGAAATGGATTGGACAAGAGTGATGATGACTGCTTATAATCCCCAATCATTTCTTCAAATTAATTCTGAACCAGATTTTCTTGTCTTTTAGAAGGCAAACACAAAGTTAGACTAGAGCCAAAACATTCAAATAAAGTAAGTTTTTGTGGAAGTGTAATACGAAGTGTTTTGGCAGACTTTCTTCCAATTTTGTAGAAAACATCTTAGTCAAAAATTTCGCTAAAAATGAATATTCCAATACAAAGAAATAGGGAAATTAAAAGTATTTCTATTTTTGCAATTAACTTGTCATTTCAAGCTGTATTGCAAAATTGCTTTTGGATGAAGTTTTATTTTAAGAGGAAACGCCAGGATTTTATCTTTTGGCTGCAATCTTAGGTAGGAAATACAGCAACAGCAATTGAAAGACCTAATTTTGTTGTACACAGCAACCTCAGCGTTAAAGCTGCAATTTTGACTTAGGAGGAGCTGAAATATGTGAACATTATTGGGTATGTCCTTGAGCTCTGAAAAGGGAGGTGTGGAATGAGAACAAGTGCAGTTCCTCTGGAGGATGTGGAAAGGCAGCCTGCAGAAAGGCATGTCTATATGTTACGCTGACCTGTCTGTGAAAATAGGGAAGAAAGAAAATCATTCCCAATTCTGCAGATGTTCTGACAGCTAAAGTAGGCATTAAATATTTGCAACACATGGCATGGGGGATGAAAGTCTCTGAGCTCTACAGCTGAGAGTTTCTTGGCTGAAATGAAGTAGCAGTTGAAGGTAGCTCAGAGAAAAGAAATTATTTTTAATCTACCATATAGGGACAAAATGCATAACATTACCAAAAACTGGAGAAAAAATAATGTCACAACTCAGAAATAATGCCTATGCTGGCTTGAATTCTGAATAATTTTGAGGATTTTGGGCCTTTATAAAGGGGGTTTTCCTGACAAAGAAGGATCAAATTTTAGTATATAGGTTTCTGCAAATTTAGAATAATCTCCTGTCATTTTCAATGAACTTGGTACATAGAAAATAATTTTGTTGATAATATATTGATGCAGAACTAATAACTTTAGATTTTGATTGGCACAAGAGCTGGAAGAGTCAGAGAAAGGTTCTGCTGGACTTTCCTGCAGAGTCCTATTCAGCCTCAGCCATGCTGATGGGGAAAAGGGTTGGGAGCAGCAGCAGGAAGATTTGCACAGCCAAATCTCTGGGCACTGAGAACTGTTGTTTCTTTAAAGGACTTTTATTGAGCTCTTCTGATATACACCAGAACTCCTCCAACCTATTAGAAAGCTTTTGTTTTTCTTGCTTAGACCTTCAGAAGGAGGGAAATTCATTGTGTAAGTCTGAACTTATTCTAGAATAAGTTCAGACAAAGAAGTAGCAGATAAATATTTTCAAAAGCTGCTGTTATAATTTACATGCATTAAATATGTGGTCAGGTATATTTGGAGAGATATCAAATTTCTCTAAGATGGAAAACAGATTCAAAACCACACAAAAGAATGCATTTGCTTAGAAAAATTGATCAGCTGGGAGAAGGAAATACATATTTGAATTTTGAGTATTTTTCAGTAATTCTGTGTAATTGCTATAACACCAAAGGCAATTAAGCAGGTTAAGTGACATTTTATATCGAATTTGAAAATAATTTTTTTTTAATTTTGTATACAGAAGCTAACATCTTCACCATTGTGAATCTCTGAAACTGCTTTCTTCACTATTAAAACCGCTTGCTTTTGATTAGATTTCAACTGATAATTCTTAGAAGAGAATTAACTGTCTCTGTTGACATAGCTATTACTAAATGTTGACTTTACTGAGGACAACTAAACAATTTTATTGTTTTTGTAGTTGACAATAATAATAATAGACTGTGATGTGGAAATAAAAGACCTGGGGAGATACCTGATCATGTGAAAGACTGTGTCATATCCAGGCGACCTCCATTAGATTTGACCTTCCAGTTGTATTTGATAAAGGTATTAATGTCTTGTCTTCTCTGTCTTTTTACCGGCATTCCCTTTTCAGAAACATTTAGGTTATGGAGTTCCAATTAAATTTAAAAAAAAAAAAAAAAGAACCATTGGGCTGCCACCAATGAAAAGCGCTACTTCTGTAGGGAAAACTTGTACCCATGGCTGTTTCTTGTGGGGTCTCACTACACTACCATCAATGACATGGAACTGAGAGCAGTTTTATGTCTGCTGCTGCTGTTGTCACAGTGTTTGCGTCACTGCAGCGTCCGCCAGACTGCTTCTCCTCCCTTGACATTGTCCCTGTGTGGGAACTCGGGCTGGGGGAGCAGGGCCTGGGCCGTGCAGCCACAGGGGCGATGGTTAATCAGGGGCTCCCCGTGGGTGACATGGAAGTGATGCATGCACAGGAGCTCTGCTGTGATCCTGCTCAGCCGCTGGACACAAATCGCAGTAATTGGGTGGTGGGGCCGGCGTGACCTGTGACGGCACGGACAAAGCGAACGGGAAATCGCCGTACGGCGTCATATGCTCCATCTCAACCTTCATTTTGATTGCAGCTGTCAGCGTGGCATTATGGCTCCTGGATGTGCTGTTTTATTCAGCTCAGTGTGGGGGAGATATTTTTTTCGCAAATGAAACAATGTTGGAAAATGGTTGGTGTGAGGTTAACTTCAGGCAAGCTGCAGTTCCTGAGATCGTTGCATAAGAGACGGCAATATTAAATTACTGGCAAGGGGATTTTTGAATTAGTTGAAATTTGTGTTTTTCATCCAAGTCTTGTTCTAACACTGAAGTGAGTTAGAAGTGCTGGAGATACAGCTGAGGGCGTATTCCCTTAACTCTAGTTCTTTCTAGCTCTATAACAAGTAGTCTGTTTTTCTTTCATCTATTTACTTCTTTTTTAGTGCCATAGTCACATTTTACAGCATTAAGGATGACAGTGCATTTTCACTGGTTTGAAATGCATTAGTTAAAAGATGTTAAAATAGTGTGGCAGTAGAAAAAAATACATTGAAGATAACAAGAGACATACCATTCTCTTGTCAAGTGAGAACAGGCATCACAATGGTTTCATAGGCTCTTTTATTGAAAACATTGGGGTTTGTAGGCACAAAACTCTGTATTGGTCGGGATTCATGAGGTTAATTTCTTATCTGCATGCAGGTGCCATGGATGAACTCTTCTTGCTTTAATTTGAAAAAAGCTCTTCAGAATAAATCAGTGTATTTTTCTTCAAAGTTTGTTATTTACTGTGTATTCTTTAGCCTTAAATAGGATTGATATTGGCTTACAGGTAGAGAGTTAAACTGTAGTAATTTTGGACTCACAGTTCATAAATTAGTAGTTTTTAGGCTATGCTAATGACTTTACTATATATGTATTTTAGTGGAACTTTTTATGTTGCACATTCTCCTAAAATTGAAAGTTATCTTAGTTTTTTCTATTTCATGAGATTATAAACCAAACAGAAATATGTAGTGCTGGACAACAGAGAAATAAAGTTGAACATATATCCATACATATATATAAAAATAAACAGGTATGGAACACATCTCAACTTTGTTTCAAAAATCATTTTAATTACACGACATCAAAGTAATCATAGGTGCATGGTGACTCATTTTTGTGTGTTCACATAAAAACATGTTCTGAGCTGCCTTAGATTTAGATTTTTGAAACTATTTGAATCCGTCTTCTTACGTGGCATCTTTGAAAAGGTGATATTTGCATTCGAAAAGGATGAATCAGAAATAAAACCAGATTAGAGACGAATATTCTTTCCCCTCCCTAGTGTCTGTAGTCATTTACTGCAGCCATTAACATCTTATGTGGCTTCAGGTGAAGTATTTCCTCAATAAACTTGAGTAACAATTTTATTTAAGGAAAGGAGAAAGAAGGATTACAAGTGGAATGCTAGAAAGCTTCTTTTGCTTGTTAAAGCCTCCTTGCGTATTTACATTGGTCCAGATCTTTTATTATTATTATTTTCACTAATGAAAAAAAAAGTTTTGGAATGCAGTCCACCTAAATCCTGCCCGAATGGGGCTGGCCTTTCCTTCCCCCTAAATCTTGTCTAAATCCAAGACAACAGCATAGTTTTAATGCTTCCTAGCCCTGCCTAAATGTATACTGAACTTACTTAAGTATCTCCTCTCTAGGATGAAAATTTGATAAATATTAAAATAAATTTTACTTCTGCACACTCAGAATTGTTTTCTTTGGCAGAATGGAGAAAAGTCCTATTTAGAATTCTTTTTTAATTCTAGAATTTAGTAAACAGATAAATAATTCCAGTTCAATACAGTGGAAAAATCAGAAGAACCCAATGGATAAAGCACCCCTCCAGGTAGTGAAGTGGCCAGGTTCTGGGTTCTGCTGAGGCTGAGGATGTTTACACCAAAAAACCTCATGTTGACCCCATGTGGTGAAGTTTATAATTTGTATATAAAATAGGGACTGAACCAGAAATGCTCCTTCCAGGTTCTAGCAACTTCCTTTCCTGGTTCTAACAACCAGATTTGACTGCCGGCTTCTGGTGCTAGAGAGGATTTTTCATTAGGTAGTTTCTTACAGGAAGATATTATCAGGATAACCATATCTGGAACTTCTATCAATATTTATTGAGAGATTTGTGGTGTTTGGCTGCACAGGGCATAACAGCAGAAATTCTCTTTAGTTGTGTGATATTTGGTTATTAGAGATTTACAGATAATTGCATTGGAAAAATTCTATGATCTGAAGTGTTACTGTAACGTGTCAAAATCTACAAATCAGGTAACAATTATGTTTGGGATTGTATCATTATTTCAAGTATAATTACCATGAGATTGGAAGTGCGTGTACTTAACGAGTAGTGACTGTAATTTGCCTATATGGTTGCTCTCCCCCCTTGTTAAAAAGTTCTTTGTCGCAACATTTAAATACAACTTCAATTGACCTCCACATGTGTTGTGCTAAAACTTGCAGTAGTAGCTCCTCAGTGTTCTAAATCTTAATGTTTCATGGGGAAAACACAGGGGGCAGTGTGCTGTGAACGGGGAGGAAACGAAGCAACCTTTCAGCAGACACCAGCTAGTTGGATAATTTCCTTAGCTGTCCAAAATAACCCTTTTTTATCTATTAAAACTGGTTTGCAACTCGCCAATATTCTGCTAAGACCAAAGGCTTTCAAAATGTCTTTGTGTGATTTACTGTCTTCCTTCCATTACAAGAAAATTTCATTAGCAAAATTTCATTATCAGAATTTCATACAGAAGAGAAGAATGTGTAGTTCACTCTTGAGTTCCAACCTAGTGAGGCTTCTTTTTTCCTTTTCTTTTTTTTTTTGCCAAACTTACAAGTTATTAAATAGTGAATCTTTTTCATTCTGTTTTTGTTTGTTTGTTTCATTATTTATCAGGTTTTACCTGGCGAGATGATTACACGCAGCATGTTATTGGTCAGGAACTCTCAACCATCCACAAAATCCACAGCAGACCCCCTGATGTATTTGCATCTGAAGGATCTGACACAGGAAGGTAAGTCTTCTGTAGTGTTTTTGCTTGGGTTTTGGAAAGGTTTGAAAATGATAAGAAAGAAGTTGGCCCAGAAGCAGAATTTAAAAAATCACAAAAGTCGCTATCTATATGATAAAGGTGTCCACCAGTGTTCAGGGGACAGAATGAATTAAAACCCTGGACCTTGTTCTTCTGTTTATCACCAAGTTAAGGAAATACACTTTCTATTGTTAATTAAGGTGTCAGAATTCAAAGCATCAGGCCTTTCATTCAGTTTATGCACTGTCTAGTTCAGTTCAGCCATCCCTACCTATGACGAGCTTAAAAAGGCAAACTTATAGTAACTCAGCTACAGGAGATATTTTATTCTGGACTAAGCATTGAATGACATTCTGAATGACTAATTATATTCTCAAAGTCAAATTCTTCCAAAACCTACCTCTAATTGATTTGAAGTCCATTGGTTCCTAGTGATAGTTGAAAAATTTGTTCAGGCAGGAGAGGTTCCTGCAAGTTCCCATGACAGAAAATAATGTTGGGAGAGGGCTTGAAAAGTATTGAGGGGTGACTTTGCAGTAATTGGTTGCAAGAGACACCTCAGTATTTCTATAGAGTGATATGGTTGCAGAACCTGCAATTATATCATCTTCATATAGAGTTACACATATAAAGAGACTCTTTTACTGATGTGTTCTGTCCTACAGGCTTTTAAGTGCAACTCAACCACACAACCCCCAGAATGAAATTTGAGGACTAATTAAACATGACAAATTTTTCTTTCTCTAACATGATTTTAAGAAATACATTATCAAAAGTAGTGAATTTGAAAGAAAGGGCTTTTTGTTAAAATATCTTTCATCATAGTGGGATAAATTTGAGCTTCTAGCCTTGATGGGCAAAATATTGAATGTTGGAATTCAGATCTTCATGTACTGCAATATGTGGTTTGCATATGCTGCAGAACCATTTCTTTTCTAGATTGCTTTTTTCTGGAGATAAAATGCTGTGTAATTAATACTTCCCAGTGTCTTCAGCCCTGTTTGCCTCACTTTGTTTTGATTTAACTCAGATACTTTGACCCTGTATTTCACATATTTGCTGATTCAAAAGCATTTCTTAAAATCACAGCACCATTTCAGAAGTGCAGTAAGGTGGAAACTTCACTTCTAAAGAAGATAGTAATCTAAAGATTACCATAAAGGTGATAACAACATGTGGTTGAATCCATAAACATGTTTTCACTGCCTAGATACACAAAATGTCAGTATTGAATGGATTACTCTCAGTAGATGATATCAGAAATGATCTTCAATATCTTCTGGGGATTTTATTTTAAGAGAGTACCTAAAATTTTTATTCATGGCAGTAAGAAAAAATAGGCCAGATTTCCATGAGGTCAGGGCCATATTCTGCAGAGTTCCAGATTCATAGTTATATAAAAATAAAAAATATAGAAGGCATAAAAAATTATTTAAAGATTAGATTGAAAACAAATGCTCTCTTTTAGGAATTCCTGTTTTTAACAAGTTTGAGATGTTTGAGATTTTTAACTATAACTATGTGTTAGAAAAAAATCTGCAACATTTTGTGTATTGATGCTTCAGGAACATCAGAATTTCAAATGTGTTCACGTAAAGCTGTTCCTGTTGTGGATAGATTTTCTGCAGTCACCAAGCTGTGCTTCTGAAAGCATTATCTTATGTGCCAACAGTTTAAAGCATTAATTGATTTTTCTGGTTGTCCATTTGCAACGTGTTTTGTAGGTCAGAGAACAGTAGGAAATCTGGTGTCTTGTAGATTCTGATCAAGTGTGTTATATGTTCAGTGTGCTCAGTGTGCTTGCTAAAATCCTATCAGATAATAATTAAATAATTTAAAAAGCAACTTAGACTAGGTATCTAATTATCAAAGAAACATTATGTCAGGAAAACCTTTTATTAAGGGTAACGTATGTAATAAGACAATATGAAGTCATACTAATGAGTCATTAATCCCCACAGAGCTAGTGAGAGCAAGAAAATAGACTCAGACACTTGAAAGGTAAATTGACTTAGGCTAAATTAGTGCATATGAAATCTGATGAAACAGAAGACATGGATTTCATCTCAAAAAAAAAAAAATGCTGAAACTGGGAGTTTGATTTCAAGATGAAAGTTCTTTCTTTGTTGGCTAACTGGAGTGTATGTGGTATTTCCTGGGTCCTTATTAAATTTCAAAAAACCCTCTCTTGAAAGAGGACTCAAGATAAAGGAAAAAAGTCCATTCTGCGCAGAGGGAATAAATGTCAGTTGTGTTCATTGGTGCAATTAGGCAAAACCCCAAACGTTTCCAGCAAACTTCAATGTATGAAATGGGTTATAGTATTATTTCTATAATAAAACCATCATTAAGTCAGTAATAAGATACTCTCAGCATTTAAAAAGGAGAAATTTATTCTAAAATGTGTGGTATCTATTAATTGGGAACATTCCAGAAATAGCAGAAATGCATTGATTTAGATATTTCCACAAAAAAAGCTTCTGAGATGCTAGATTTTGTAGGAAATACATAATTATTTCTGTAGATAAATAATTGTATGTGGTATTGTCTTTATACTCTTAAGTTCATTGTAGGCAAAGTCATTTTTTAGAGCAAATTAAAACTGAAAATACTTCCAAGTAAGTGCACAGAAAGAACTCATCTGACAGTCATTTCTCCTGCTCACCAAGTGCTTTTATGTGTTTGTCTTTCATCCATTTTCCAGTATGACTTTGTCATATGTAAAAGAAATATTTTAATTTAGTTGCAATAATTGGTCAATTAATGCATTTGCATTCCTGAGTTAACAAGGTGATATAGTAGTGAACTACAAAAAGTTTTTAAAATCTTTCAGATGTATTCATAGTATCTTATTAAAGTTGTCATCAAATGAAACATAAAGCTTTGAATTTTTTACATTTTAATTGTTTAAATGTTTATAGCATAAAATATTACTTCTAATGTGGAATGTAAATATGAGTTCAGTTATTGTCTCCATATGAAAAATGAGAAATATTAGATCCCAGATTTTACTTCTACCACCAGTCACAGTGACTATGTATTGTGAATAATGGTTTGAAAAGCCAACATAAATACTGTCTTTTGTCAGTGCATTCAGTTCCCATTAGCTCCAGTGGAAATCCTTGGGGCAGAATTTGGTCTGGTTTTTTTTTTTTTTTTTTCATTTTCCTTTCCTTTTAAAATCAGTGAAGAAAGCGGGAGATAGGTGCTGGAATTAATCAGCGAATGAAAGATGAGTGTTGGCACATGGGATCCTTCCTATGAAGAGAGCCTGCTTGGATTAGTTCATCTCTACCGAAGCAGAAAGTGCAGTGTCCAGGTTTTTCTAAAACTGCAGAATAGTTTCAGTCTGGTTTTAAGCTGAAAAGAAGGTGGTTAGTGTTACCTGCATGTCCACGCTCCATCAGAAGGCAGAATTTAGAGTCCTGGAATAAGAGAAAAATGCAAACAGCATGAGAAGGAAGCAAGTCTGATGGTAAATTATATCAGGTTTGCTACAGTGCTCTGTGCAGTAACCCTTCTTTTTCCTAGAGTTTGTGTGCCTGATGGGAACCTGCTGTTACACACTGGGGGAGAAATGGAGGATTTTTCTGGTGTTTCAAAGTGAGCAAACCTGTGAGCACTGTTGGTTGCAATGCCACCACAGTAAATTAGATTATTAATTACATCTATTAGTATGAAATTAGTAGGGACACACATTTGGTACGACTGTGAGCATGGAAGGAAGTCTGTTAATTTTTGATTAAAGTAATATAATTAAACCCCAGCTTTGGAAAATTATATAATGGAGCTGTCTCAGGCTGTGCCTCTACATTAGCGCCAAGATGTGGGCTGGTAGAATAAAATTTTATTTACGGTGGCACAGAGATGTTGAAAGTCAAATTCATTCACTGAGCTGTAAAGCTCTTCCACCTGGAATTCTTCACTGGAGAAGTGTGTTGGCATGTGAGTAGGAAATGGTGACACCAAAAGGTGATTCCCCTCAAACAGCTTCACTCACAGGGAAGGAAGAGGCTGGGAACTTTCTCCCTGCTTTCTTGCACAAGGAATGAAATAGTTACCCATGCTGACATTTAAATTGTCATCAGCATTTACGTGTTGTTGAGATAGATGAGGACAGCTGGCAATAATTCAGATTCATTGCACACAGCACTCTGAATCCCATATAAACACCTCCACACTGCCATCATTTAATCGCATTTCTAGCTTTTCTTTGTAAATGTCACCAAAATCTGTCTAAACCACTCAGGAAACACTACTATTCTGTGAATCCCAGGCACATAAGAAGATCAGAAGAGATACTTTTTCCATCTCATTATTCCCTTTTCAAGACTTTCATTGGAGTTTACTTACTCCATTATTTCTGCATATGCAGTAGTCTTTCTTCTGTTCTTTACATTGGTGCAGGGCCAAATTGGTATTGAATCTCATCATCATCCAGCAAGTTTTTTAAATCTTAGAACCATCTCATATTTCTTTGGGGTGCAATTTAATCATGTGCATTTTCTTTTTACAAGCATTTTCTTTTCTTTTCAATATGGCTCTTCCTTGATGTGGCATTTTATTTGATTTATTCTAGAATCATTTACTTTGATTCATGAAATAAATTGTTAATACTTCAAGATTTTTTGACTGCTTTTGCTGAAACATTGAATTTTCTATACTTTTGTGGTTGCTAAGCTTTTGAGTGACTTTTCTGTTATGTACTGAACTACAGTGGCTTGCAGGGACTTCTTAGTTGGACACTTTGTACATTGGACAGGCTGGTAACTTTCTTTTCCTTGCTTTTGCTGTGCAGGACTTTGGGACAGAATGAAGATAGTGAAAGAAATTATGATGTGGAAAATGATGTGAACTTGGCCAAGTCTCTTCAGCAATACCTTAAATATCTCAGAATTCTCTCCCAGTCTGCATCTAAAAATTTGTATCCAAGGAAGACGAGTGACAAAGCTTCTGTCAAGGTAGTATTTTTAATGTGGTCCTTACATTGTGTCATTTTGGCTTCCATTTTCTCTGAGTTCTCGTTTTTGAAATTGTCCCTCTGTCTGAAGACCAGACATTGTTTTTACTGGCTCCTCCAACTGATTATCATAAGTGCACTAAGTTTTCTCAAAATTAATCACTTTCAGCATTGTAAATGCTTCAGCTAGTCAAATCTGCAGCATTTTACCTTAATTAGGGATGGATTGCATGTGATGAAGAAGGAAGGGCGGGATAAAGCTGGTAACATCTTGACTGGCTGATCTGAAACTCTGCATCTGAACTACTCCTCTCCAAAAACCTGGCTGAACTACCATGTGAATTCTTGCTAGTGTTTATGCCGCTTAGGGTACAATTCATATAATCTTTCAGCAGATTTTAATAATGGGTCTGATAAGTTGAGCCTCAACATTTCCTATTTCTTTTGATCATAAGGAAAGCCTACTGTGACCAGTTAAGGTTCATATGTATACATACATTATAAATGTACAGATAGCTGGGAAGATAAATCACAACCATTAAATCTTGAGTATTGACTGTGTCAAAAACTACAAACGTGCCTGTTTGAGAACTAAAGCACTTTTTCCCTTCCTAGAGAAAACCTGTCTCTCTCTAAGATGCAACTCGATAAATTTATTAAAATTATTGAATGAAGGAGTTCCTGGCCCTGTATCTTTTGCTTGAAAGATGTGCACTCTTCGATTTTAAAGAAGTAGGCTGCTGTTACAGCAATCCTTAACAAGAAATTGTCTGTGCTATTTCAATGCATACAGTATAAATGCCAAATTTGCCAAAATATATACTGAAGTCTTAGGAAAATTGTCAGTGAAGAGACTAGAGTGTCAAAGCCAAAATGCTTTAGTTTAGTTCAGGGACTCACTCAGAGACACCAAACCGCTGTGGTATCTGCAACAACAACTCCTGGCAACAGCACCAGGAGTTGTAGCAACCATTTGGTCATGGTTGTTATTCTTGTCAGAAGCACAGCTTCTCAGTTTCTGGCTGACTTATATACAGCACTTATGATTTATGGCACATGTCATCAGGTGCTCATGCAGGGCAAGAGGAGCTTTCAGGCAGTGGCAGGGGAGCTCTGGGGAGGGATCAGGGACCACCTTGGTGGTGCTTTTCCTGCACTCTCTCCTCATGGGCGCTGGCTGCAGTGAGGATGCTCTGTTTTGAATCACTGGCTTTCAACAAAAACTTGCTCAAGAAGTATTTCAGTGGGTCTGGTGTTGTCATGTAAGTTCATAAATAATCCATATGGCTGAGACCTTCTGTGGGGAAGCCTGCTGTGATAACACCACCCACCAACCTTATCGAGTGTTGCCATGGAGATGGGTACTCTGGAGCCTGGGGGAGTGGGATAAAGAGAAGAAAATCTGGAAATGAAGCACATATAGGAGCAAACTGTACACTTCTATTTACTGTTTTGAAACAACAGACATTGAGTCAGATGTGTTACCTAATATTAAAATCAAAACAAGAAGAAAAGAAAAGGAAAATTATTTTAAAAAGTAGTTATCAGCCATGAATTTTAAATGATCCTGGAGATGTTTCCCTATCCTTGGCAAATAAAATGCAGCTGTTCTTGAAAAAGCAAGAGGAACATGGTATTTTTATCTTGATTCATTGTTTTATTAGTGAAATGGCATTTAAACAAGAGAGAAACCAGGATTTTTTGCTGCTCCAAGAAGCAGAAAAAAAACTAATAAAATTTAACAATTTGAAAAGAGAAGGCAGAAAAGTAAGTGAATGAGCTACCTTTGATATAGTTGTATCACTTGAAATTGGAGATAGCTACATTATGCACTTTAATTGCAAGCTTCATCAAAATATTGGTAGCTTATTTTTTGTTTTAATATATAGATAAATTACAAACCCCCATTAAATAATTGTAGCAAGAGTTGATCTTTTAAACTTTCTTGTCCTTTTCTGATTAAAATAAGCAGAAGACAGAGGTACTTTACCCGACTTATAACTGCGGCTTTTGGGCTTTGCCCTTAAATATAATTTTCTTTCAAGTACATATTTACCTCTGTCACTTCAGTCCTGCTGTTGGGGAGAGGAGATGTAACACTGCTCTGGTTGCTTTGATACCTTACGTGCTGTGAAGTGTGGCTGGGTCTTGCAGAAATTTAGTGCTTCTTGACAGACTTCCTGCATGGATTCACGTTCCAAGCCTGGCATCAGAGGTCTCTGGCCGAATGTAAAACAAAGAAAGATAAAAGATAAAGAGGTTTTAAAATATTCCTTATACTCTGAAAGTGTTATTTTGTGTCTTAACTTTGATGTATTTTACAAACTTTCAGTCTTCTGTTGCCCTGCTGTCTTCCACTTGTATTATCAGAAAAAACTACGGAGCTTCAAAATTTCTGAATAGACATCACACATACAGTTATGCAGAAAAGCTGTAAAATAAAACATCACAAAACTTAAAGTAGGAAACTCTTTCCTATCTCCCTTGTTCAAACAACTACCAGCTTGAGGCTTGATACAACAGTCACAGAAATAACACCAGTAAACTTAAATCATGTGATTGACCAAAATTTCTATGGTGTCTACCATTTACTGCAAGAGCTTCTTTGGGTGATTTTTGAAGCACTTGAAGTTAATCACTAGCTTGGAATTCTTTCTCAGTATCTAGGCAGTATCTACTGCAGGCTGTAATCCAGCCAGCTGATAATGACTCTGCCAGGGAATAAATAGCAGCAAATCAGAAGTTTGGTGGGTCTGGTTCCCGAGGGTTACAGTTGTAAAGAACATTTCACTGTAGTTCAGCTGAGAAGAGTTGTTCAGGAAATGGGCGCTTGGTGGCATTTGTTACTTAAGCATTAGCTAGTGGGATTTTGTGTTTGATTTTCTTGGTCTTCCCCACACACACGCTTGGGCTTTATAAAAGTTGTACCATTCAAAAAATGCTGAGTTACCAGTCTTTGTGATTCCTTTCTACCAAACCTGGATGCAGTATGGAAAATAACAAATAGCCAGGCACACATTTTAATGAGAATTGGTTTATCTAAGCTACAGAGGTAAGAAATTCAGGGACTTCAAATCATGTATGAATTGCCCTGCTCTCCTCCCCTGCAGCTGGAACAAACCCCTCTCATATCAGATTGCCCAAACCCCTGAAAAATCACTGCACTCTTGACATTCCTAGAGAAACTGAGGCTCAGGGTTTTGTTGCATTTGAAAGGCAGCACGTAGCTGGTATTGCTAAAGCTCAGAGGCTGTAAAGGAGAACTTGCTGGCTTTGCTGCTGCTCTGTATGGCTGTATTTGAATAGTTACAGGAGATTTCAATTGTGCTGCTTTCATCTGACCTAGAAAAGTTTTTAAGCATCACAGAAAGAGAACTTTTTCGAAACCTGACTACTTCCTGCTGGACAGGCTGTAGGAGTAAGGAAGTTACCATCACACTTGTGCTGTTGCAGGAATCTCTGTTCTATGGTTTGGGCTTTGTGGCTTGAAGATTCATGGAATTGCTTTTTCTCCTTCCCCCTGACTTGGCCTCTGAGGGTTCCAGATAGGGTTGGTCCTACCTGCTGAGGTCTCTGTCAGGGCAATGTGCCATTCAGGCCCTCGTGGGTAGGATGAGGGGAAAGAGAAAATTATATCAGATACATTAGGGAATTTAATGAATTTTCTGTTGTTGCTTTTTCTTCGTGTTTTAGTTATATTCATTTTCATGGAAGACTTCTTATGTAGATATCGTGATTATAGACATCTCCACATCTTAGGTATTCCTATAAATTTTAAAGCAAAGATTTCTGGGGAGAAAAAAAAAAACCAAACAGAATCTTTACATCAAAGAAGGGGCTGATAAAGGGCTTTTCAGAATCATGAGGGGGGAAAAAGAAACAGGTAAAGTGACTGGTTAGAGCCAGAGAATTGTGGCTCAGCAGTGCAGTGGTGCTGAAAGGAGAGAAGCTGCAAGTAAAAATCATATAAATTATATAAAATAAAAATTCATATATTTGCCGCTCTAAAAAAATCAATTGTTAGAATCTTTGTAATTGATTACCAAAAGAACTAAGATCTGTAATAATTATGTAAAATGATTACTATTTATTTTAGAAAATCTGAGTACATGAGTGCTCAAAGATGTACTCGGAGCTTATCTGCAAATAATAATTACAGTGATTAACTTGTAAGAAATTACTTAGTCATTGCACATTTTAACCTGGAACTTTGATTCAAAAAAGCATCACCCTCATTTGTCTAACACTGATTTAAATACAGGACTGAATGAAGTTCATCAGAATTTTGACAAAAAGTCAAAAAACTTCCTGCCATGTATACATTTAAACTCTATTTATATAAAGGTAAAATTAAATATTTCATATATAAGGGATTATGCATAAAAAATGTAATTCAGCTGTGCTTGAACACTTACATAAAAATATTTCTGAAATAATTGATAAAGGAATGTCTCCTTGAAGCTACAGAATTGCCTCTCTATTGGCATACTCTTACAATATCTGAACATTTCCCAAGCATTGGTGTATTCATTTACCTAAAGCCATTACAAAGAGCTATTGCCCCTACTTGACAGACAGATCAGACAGATTTTCTGAGGTCATGCAATAATTTTTTGGTAGAGCGTAGACTAAAAGCTAAACCTCAAATCCCAGAAAAGTATTTCATCTTTCAGCTCATTCTCCTATTGATGGCTCTTTATAGGAAAACAGAAACATTAAATCCTCCTGAAAAAAGCCAACAAACACACATACACAAAAATCCCAAACTAACCAACGAAAAACCCCACAAAATCCAAAACCAAACCGAACCAACCTCAAACCCCAACAAACAAACCCCCATAAGCACTGGAGGAGAAATCATTTGACCATATAAAAATGTCTGTAATGCTGCACATCAGCCTAAACTCATTCTGTGATCAAGGGAGGGGAAAAGAGATTTTTCAAGTTGTGATCCATGTGTTTTAAGTATATAAAGTGACACACTGTAATTTCCATCCTCTTGGCCATTCTGCAGGAATCTGGCGTAGATTGCAATTTTTTCTGGAAGGACTGGTACCCACACATTTAAGGCTCTGATAGAATCATGGCTACAAGGCCTAGTAAAATTGCAGTCCTATTGTGTGCGGCATAAATACACAGTCTGGTGATCTAATGTGACTTGTGATTTAGTTTTTGAACTAATAATTTAGCAAGGGGGCATTCCAGTGCTAGTATCATGCTTAAGTCTTGGCTCCAACCAGTACTTTTACCTACAACCCATCAGTTTATGCAGAATATAATGACAGAGTTTCAACATTTAACATAGAAACCATCATTTCCCTTATCACGCAGGTATCTTGTAAGGATTAATTATTTTTTCGATTATTAGAAGATACAAGTGCCATGGAAATGTTATTATAAATGATCTGTGTCAAGTCTGGAGTCTTATTTAAAAAAGCAGTTAATTAATTTCTAGTAATTCCCAGATGAAACATAGATTGATATTTTTAAAATCTCAAATACTGACTGAATAATAAGATTTAGTTCTTTTTCAGACGGTTCCCTTCAAAATCAACTATTTTTTTCCAAATACAATGTGTTTGCAGTTTGTTTCTGTAATTTTTCCTACAAATTTGCTGTTTACTCCCTGTATTTCAGTACATTGCAAACAGTAAATAGAAGATGATGGAGCTGATACATATTTTAAAGTGCATTCCATTTTTATTTTTCCATTATACTTATCAAATGAGAGGGTAGAGCTCACAGAAATTTAAACTTACTTTATTTATCTCTGCATGAGTATGTTGGTGTAGACTTTTCAGGACAGTGGAACAAAAATTTCTTTATTTTGAATAGTGGAAAAGACCTCAGCTGACCTCATGCAGTTGTCCAGCAAATGGAAGGTTGCTTTCAATGGGATTGTAAAGCAATGTTGTGGACATTGATCCTGCAGATCTCTAATCACTTGCATTTCTTAGGATAAAAGTATTTTCTAGATTAGTGTGTTGGAGTTATAAATATATCGAATTGGTGTTAATGTGCTCAACTTTTGGCAGATGAAGATCATCATGTTTCTATGAAAATCATCTTTAGATAATGAGATAGCTCAATATACCAGCATATGCCTACAGAAAATGTGTTTAAACATCATTCACTGAAACCTTGATTAACAGACTTATTGGCATATGAGCAAAATGTTCTCAGGCAAGGGAAGCTGGTACACCCTGGTAGATCTATCAGCACTGATCACCAGGCTGCACAATTTCTGCCATCACTGAGGGTTGACTGAACTCTTTGGTTCCTGCTGGTGGTGTCAGGGAGCTCCTAAATGCAGTGGCCTGGCAGAGGTACAAGATGCCCCAAGTCTTGTGTCCCCATGTCCAGGCAGTGGCCAAGTGGAGCAGGTACTGCCAGGATGCACTACAGGTCACAGGGTACAGAACAGACCTTCCCACCCAGGAGAATTGTTAGAAATTGAGTTCATTCAGAAGACAGGACAGACACAAGCCATGATCAGACAGGTGTATTGGTCAGTCTGCTTACATGCTGCCATTTCAGACTATTCCTTTTTCCTAAACATCCCATAGTATGCCTCAGACAATAACAAGATGACACCCATAAGGAGTTCCACATCTCTTTAAGGAGTCCCACACCCTGGCAGACATGAACCCTTTTCAGTCTGCAGGGTGATCCAGAGAGCTTTCCCCATCAGCCCTCTGATGGGTGGCACTCCACTCCTGGACATGCTGGCTGATGGCTCACTGTGATGGCCCTGGATGGAGCCATCGGTCAGCGTGTTTGAGATCATCCACCCTTCATTTTTCTCCATGTATTTTATCCTTTATGTGTGGAGACAAGCCAAGTTATCATGTATCCCAATATGTAAAACTGACCTTTTTTGTTTATGATGAGCCAATCATGAATGCTGAGGAAAGATCACCCAGAATTCCTTCTAAACCAAAGGAAATGTCGTTTTGACCCATAGGATGGAGATGTGTCAGAATGAAAGAGAAAAAATAGCAGTTAGTTATGAAAACTAAAGACAGGAAGGTGCATCAATGGACAGTAAAAATTATCCATGTTGGAAAGTCTGCTGTAGATAGTTGAAGGGTAGGCAAGTCGATATGATCATTCCAAAGGAGATCAAGAATGGCTGGGAACATCTGAGATTAAAAGTGGTTCTGTTAAATAGTAACTTATACATGAAAGCAGCCAGTGTATTGTCCTTTCTTTTTTTATTTTTTTTTCCTTTTCTTCTTTTTTGAGAGTTGTTTTGTTTAAGAGTGGAAGCCAAATCTCTGAAATCAACTGAAATTACAGGAGTAGAGATTATTGAATGCTGTAGAGTCAGAGCCTGGACAGTCCTGTTGCAATGTGGTTTCACAACAAGGATTAGGAAATAAAGTCATAAATAGTTTTGATCAAAGCAGGCTCTGAAGGCTCCTTTTGCTTGATCAAGTTTTTGACACTCCAAACTACAGGATGTTAATTAACAATCTCTGCCACCTTGTCTGATGTAGTTCTTAAATGGTTTCAAAGCTACTGTATTTTTCAGAAAGAAGATAGAAGATAGTTACAGAAAATTACTAATGAAATAGTAGGTCAGGTGAGATGACTGTAGTGTTGCCTGTTGCCTTAAACCTGTGAATCTGTGGAAAGGCCATGGCCTGATGTTCTCCCATCACTGCAGGAAGCACTGGTTTGACCTCTTTTCCAGTTTCTGGATTCTGAAATAGTTTTCTAAATTCGTGGGGTTTGTGCATGGTATAATATCATTATAGTTAGTGAAAAGGTCATTAGCAGCTGGTAGAAAGCGCCTTTGCTTCCTTATTACTCAGACAATTGAAAACTTTCATTGTCTGTAGTTATTATTTTCAGATAAAGCTAACACTGAATTTGGTGCGGAGTATGTAAGGTCATGTCTACAGCCCGCAGAGCTTGTCTAGGGAGTTCCTCCCTTTCAGCTTGAACCTGGCTGGAAGCCTGCTGAGATATCCTGACAGGACAGCTCTGTGTGGGCACAGCAGCTCACCAGCTGAAGGAATTAAGGCTTAGTTGTCAAAGAATTTGCTACTTTAGCTGTGATGCTCTGAGGACAGAGCTGTGCTGCTTGCTCAGCCCCATCCCAGGGACTTTCATGTTGTCATCCACTCCGTGGCACCTGTTTGGCCCTCAGGTTTTGTTGTTGGGTGGATTTCTGTCAATTAAAAGGTAAATTGAGCAGTACAAATTCACAGACTACCCTTTGATTCAGCAATCAGGCAGGGCCACTTGTGCTGGTGTTTATTTTGAGGGTTCACATGAGTACAGGTATCTCCCATGTAGTGAGTTTGCATGAGGCAAGTCTGTGTGAGTCACAGAGCATCTAGACTGTGTCTGGTAGAAAAAGCTAAACTTCTTTCACTCCACACAGTGAGTTAAGGTATGAGGTAATTTCATTCCTGATAGTCTTTGGAAAATGTCATTTTATCCCACCACATGTAAGATGGGCCTTCCAGTGTTGCTGGGCTTTTATCTTCTAATTTCAGAGACCATAATGCCAATATCTCAAATAGGCACAGTAAATTAAGAGTTATAGGTGGAATCATGCTTCAGCCGCATTTAGGTGGTAACAAACATATCATCTGCAAATGCATCAAACAGAAAAAACCATAAATTAAATTGAGGGCAGAAGATTTCTTCTTTATGCATTTCTAAGGGATTTTTTGTTAGCTCTGTATACCTTCAAGATTTAGCAAATGTATATGCAAGAAATGAAGTATTTTCTCATAAATTTTATTCCATTCTTTCTGCACTCAGGCAAAACATTCAAGTCAATCTACCCTTTAGTGGATAAATTGAGCAGCATTGTGTTTTATGTATCTAATCCTGCACCTCTCTTTTAATTTGTATTTTTTTTAATAAAACATGTAGTCCCTAGACTTTTGCATAGTGTGTCTGCAGAGTGTAATTTAATGTGCCTTTCTGTGAATTTTCATGCAGAAAATACCTAAACCATACAAGACATTGTCCTAACAATCCCATCTTCAGAAAGGTTAGTGTGTGTGGATTTTTTGCAATGTGTGAATTATTGAGATAGCTTATTTGAAAGGTGGTGAAGGGGAAGGAAATCCTGTGCAGATGGGGAAATAAGATTTTTTTAAAACTGAGGTTTTTAGCAATTTTGAGTACTTTTCAAAGGCTTTGTATCAGTGACATGCGATAATTGAACAATATTTTACCTATTAAAAAATGAAATGTTCCTGGTAGTAACAGGGGCTTGTACTTCAACTCTACTCAGTGTAAACCATCTGTATGGTAACTAGTGCATTCTTTGTTTTTGCACGTTTCACTTGATGTTTGTTTAGGGTGGTGTTTTTTGTTCTATTACTGGCAATACCTCACATGAGTCCTGTGTAATCAATCCAGAAATGTATTTTCTTTCAAAAATTTCCAGCTCTGTGTTTTCCTCTGCTTCTCCATAATGTTAGAAGATTCTCCAAAGGCACCAATATGGAAATTTACATCATTTTCACTAACCATGGACTGTGCCATTTAACTGTGACATTAATCAAACTAGCAATGTCCATGTTCAGGAGTAGGTTTTGCAAAACCCACTTCAAATAAGATAATCACAGTGCTCTGCAATTGTTATTAATAACTTGAGATGTAAATTGTCTCTGGATTCTAAATCACATATTACTGATATTTTTGTCCTATATTTTTCTGTGAAAATTAGGTGGTTTTTTTCCTATACCACTTAGGCAAACCCATAGTTTAGGATTTTATTTATCTGCACTGCAATTTTACTTGGATTTAATCTTGCATATGTCAGGTGGCACATATACTTCTGGTGTTTTGTTTGAGATGGGGGCAGCAAGGAAAGGGTTTTTTCCTCCTGCAAGTGGAGGATTGCCTTACAGCTGGGAGACCCCTTTAATTAAAGTCAGAGTAAACTACATCAGAAGGAGTGCTGTCTCAGTGAAGATGGCTGAGCTGTCAGTGCTCTGCTTTAATTAGAACTTTTAATATTTCATCCCTTACTGCCCAAAGTGTGACCTGTCAAGCTGCTGAGAGGCTGCCCCTTCCTGATAGAGGTGCAGCTCTGAGCCCAGGACTGGCACACACTTATATCCAATTTGTGTGTGAGCTCTTGGTGGGTTGGTGTTCTTTGTTGATGTGCTCGTTGTCGGCAAGAACAGAAAAACACTGATCTGTTAACACTAAAGGGTATTTGGACTTGTTAAATAGCTTGTCAAAAGCCAGCCCACATCTCCTAACCCTAATCTTTCACATGGTTTGAGACTGTCCAGCACTTCCCCTCTAACACTTACTACTAAAGCTTAAGAGGCAAAAGAGAGAGCTGGGTATGGGACATAGATCCAAAGTAGTTACCAAGTTGGATTGAGTGATTTCTTGTCTTTCCATGGCTGAATGGGAAATGTCCGCTTCCCCTTGTTGCATTTCTCCCTTTCCCAACTCCCTGTTCTTTCTTCCCTTGAGCCCAAGAGGTCCTCTGGAAGGCTGCAAGGCAGAGAGAACAGGAGTGGGGAAGGCAGATGGCAGCTTATGTGAATTCTCAGTGAATTGCTCGGGGTGTCCTGGGCTGCTTTGTGTCATCCTCTGCAGTTCCTCCTCACTCTGGCGTGAGTACATTAGAGAGTTAATTACCCCAGGCAAAGACCCATTCAAATAGGGAGATAAATGCATCTGACTGTAAGTTTTTCACATTTAGGCTTTGCTATTAAGCATGTAAACAGTGTTCAACTTGCATTTTGACAACTGGCTCCCCCTTGGAGCTGATCAGAGCAGTGCCTACCCTGCAGCTGGAGCACCGAACCAGAGCTGCACTGCTGCTGTTTGATACAGTTCCCAGGGGACACTGAAATATTTCATACACAAAGCTGCTTGATCTCTAGCTCTGTATTTTTTGACATTGCTTCACTGCAGCCTGATTTCTTGGCTTTCATAAAGCACATTTCTTTATTAAAGACCAACTGCAGAAATCCAAAGACTTGCACTGGTAGGTCGCAAGCCAAAGTGGCCAAAGTGCCTTTTGTCTCTGTAATAAAATTGCCTGTACCATAATTCTGTTTAAATCATGGTATGGAACGATGAAATGAACCTCTTCAATCATATCTTAAGGGGAAGAAACCCTCTTGGAAAGAAATGGATATGAATATGTATTTTAAAATCCACTGACTGTCATCAGAAGAAATAAAATTGTACAGATGGAGAGCAAAAATATTGTCCAGAAATTAAGATGTAGATAAAATCTAAAAGTAATTCTGCATCTCTGGAGGAGTTTATCAATATTACTTATTTTGTTTTTACAAGGTACATTAGCAAATACATAAATCACGATTTTTCTGTCTGAGTCTTTCTAATTGATCTCCTCTGGAGTATATAGTCTCTTCACTCTGTGTGTTGCAGCTCTATCTGTCCTAAATCATTGTGTCATCAATGCACAGGGACACCAGTGATTCACTATAATTTGTAGAAGTGAGATCTGAAATAGTCACTGTCCTAAGGTTACCACGTTGTGATGTAGTTTTGTGTGACAGTTTAAGCAAGAAAGCACAGCTGAGAAGCAGGACCCATCCTGCAACACACATACAGTATGGGATGAAACTTCAGCAAGGTGTCCTCCTGAGGGAATTATAAACAAAGAATCTAATTGGAATGATTCTGGATGTAAGTAAACCTCTCAGTTCAAAGTTGTATTTAGCAAGAACTGAAGAAAAATTATTTTTGAAATTATTTAGGGGGATGGAACTGGCTTGCTAAAAAATGAAAAGGCCTGTGTTCATAGCAAAAATGTCTCAAGGATTAAATATTCGTAAAAAGAATATCCATCTGGTGTGTTCCTGAAAATGGAAACTGAAAATAGAAAACTGTATTCCAAACCCACCTTTCCACTTTTTATTCCCCAGAACTTTTTCAGTAAAAATGTGGTTTGAGCTTGATTGGCATGTTTTTTACATTGTTGTTTAATTTGTTGTGTTATTTCTCCTGAAAATAGTAATTTAATTAAAAGACAATTTAAAAGTTGTTTATACTTTTTTTTTCATAGTGTCAAATGATGTATTTATTAGAGATTTAATTTAGTGGAAAAATATTTCCTTTAAAATGGCACAAAGTATTTAATGTATGCAAAAAAATTGCTTTGCTTACTTGGTGTTCTTTTAAAAATGATATTTTACATTTGGCATACTAGTTTTTGGTAAGCAACGTGAAAAATAGTTATTCTCACAGGTTAAGTAAAAACTAACGGGAAAGTGGATTTATGAAATTTCCTTTGTCTGACTGAATACAAACAGTGCACACATAGTTAACATTGAGTTGTGTTATTCTCTCTCTAATCTCTTTCTCTTGCTTTTTAATAATTTGATAAACTGGATTTTTGCACGTAAGTAGTAGTGCCTCTTTGAAGCACACTTAACAGTTTGAGATTTGCAGTCGACGGTTGCAATGCAGGTTCCAGTCGTTGTTCTCCTGGTTGATAAGGCACTAAGGATTCTGCCTCGGATCCCAGCAGAACAGTGATGACAAAGCAATTCTGACCCCTTTCCTTTTGTCCTCCTTCTGCTCTCTCTAGAGCTACATCTACAATGTCCCTATGAGGTACTACACAAGGCAGATCCCCAAAGAGCCATCCCATCCCTTGGCCCGTGTGTCCAAATCCCACCAGGAGTTGCCTGAGGACTCCCGTGGGAGGACCCTCGGGCAGCGGCAGCCGGACGAGCTCTCGCCGGAGTCGGGAATGGGGCTGGAGCAGAAGAGCCTGATGGCCGCGCTGCACTCCTACATCACGCAGAACCTGTCCGCACAGAGCAGCGAGAAAAGCCCTCACAGCAGGACTAAAGGGTCTCAGCTTTATGCTGAGAGGTTGCACTCCACGCAAGTCAGTCCTTTTGATGGAGCTTTTGCCAAAGGAAAAGCAGAAGATTTCAAAATGGGGAAGCCGTTCCAACCGAGGCCTGTGCCTGGAGTGATGAGGCCAACCCCTGAGATGCTGAGTCATAAATCTGCTTCCCAGGATGATCCAAAGGATCCTCTGAGCATTGTGGATGGTAAAGTTGATATTTACTTATCTTTGCTTACCTGAAGTTTCCCTCATCTTTACTGAACACTTTTGGGAAAAAGAAAATAAAATTAGACATTTGATATATCTCCTAATATTGGCATATTTGTATCTGCCATAACACAGTAATAATGTTCACCATTCCAGCTACTCTTTCCCTGCAAACATCTACCCACATTCTTCAGCCCACCTTCCATATGCGTACAGAAATATATGGCACTTAGTAATGCACAGCATTTATGTAATTTATTATATTTTCAAAGCATTTTACAAACAGCGCATAATTATGGATATATCTTCGCTATCAAATCTGTTTTTATGCAGTCATCCCACACTATATATATAGATAATACAGAAATGCCTGATTTTGTTCCACATCTCTTTATTTAACTGGAAATTCAAGGACCATAGGTAAAATTCAAAGTTAGGCACAGAAATTAAGTGAAATGAATCCTGGTGCAGATCGCAGAGAAGGGAGGAGTCTGTCAGTTCCATGGATAGGTGGACAAGAAGGTGTGGTTGTATCTAGTTTTGTCTGGACATTGTGTAACAAAGACCCCCTTTCCTGGATTTTCATCTTTTTTTTTTGATAATGCTGTTTAACAATGATAGGGTCAGAGTTTCTTCTGTACATGATAGTTCAACAAATATTTAAGTGAAAATGGAGGGTAACGTCTCCATGCTGTGGTACACTTAAAGATCTTGGGGATCACATAGACTTTACAACTCTGATGCATTTTGTTTTTTCTTTAAACTAATCTAACTATCGATGCTATTACAGTGGTTCAGAATGCCTGAAAAATGAAAGAGTTGATCCCCAGCCATTGTCAAGCACTTGTATCTGTTACACTGCAGTCACCACTATCCCAATGGATTCTGGTGATTTGTAAGAGAGTTCCTTTGAATGCCCTCTTTATCATCCATAAAGTGTAGTTCTTCTTTGATTTTTTTTTTTTAATATCCTCCAAAACCAGAACACACACAAACAGACAGAAATGTCAGAGTTTCAGCAAAAGAAAGATAGATAATGCTTGCAGTCTAAAGGATGCTCAGAAGTGAAAGCATTCTTGGTATGGTGCCCAGAGATAATAGGTTTCAAGGAATGAACTATAATGTAAAATCAAATCCAGGTGGCACTGTAAGTCTCTTGCACAGGTTAGACAATTTTGTTGCTAGACTCAAAACAAACTAGGCACATGCTGGTTTCATTATCCTCCAGCTGTTCCACTTCACCTTTCCTGGTAGGAGCCAACTGGGAAAAAAATGCTTAACACTTACAGGGAATAACATGTTTCGCAATTCATTGGGTTGTACTACTTTGACTTCTCATACATAATATGTCCTGTAGGAACTTCTGCCATTGCATTTGCTTTTAAGTGTTGCTTAGACAAGGCATTATGAATTGTTTGAGTAGGAGATAATGTGGATTCCTTTGCATTTTTGAGCCACTTAGTAATCTCACAAGAAAGAGGTGAGGACAGACCCCAGCATATTCATTGCTTAAATTGCTGTCCATTTGAATGAAAGTGGTTTAGATTCAGATTTCCCAGGCTGACCACACAACCTCTTTCTGCTTTTAACCTTTCTCCAATCTCTCTTGTGTTTATAGATTATTGTAGGCTTGTGGGTTGTTTTTCTCCTGCACTCTGTGAATAGCAGAACTGTAAAAAAACTGAAAGGCATGGGGTGCTCAGTTCTCTGATCCATCTGATAGAGGATTAGACAGAGGCACTGGACTGGGGGAACAATCCAGAAGGTACTGAGCAGATTAGTACTGAGAACTGCTGCAAAACAGTGGCAGGTAAATTTGCTAACAAGGCACCCTGAGGGGGAAATGCAAAAGAAGGAAATGTGAAGTTATTTTTTCTATCAGATTTGGAAGTTGTTACCTCTAGGAGTAGCATGATGTGCGTGGGTACTGCCTTTGTAGTCACTGTGAAACACTGGAATTGTTAATCTCTCCTCTGCACCAGCCATATTTGGAATTTGGCTCAGTTTGATGTGGTTTGTTCTAGTCTACCGATTTTTTGTATGTTAAATATTACAGAATACATCTCTCTGTTCCTTTGAAAAGGTCACAGAATTAGTAATTCAGATGTCTTAAAAAAATAGCAAACTTCCATGTTTATGGAACAAAAATTTATTTTTAATACGTCCTCTTTCTGGCAAAGCTGAGATCACCATTCCATATGGTGCTCAGCTTCTGAGGCAGCTAACATGTGGCCAGTAGGGTGATGGAGTTGAAGAAGACAGACCACGCTGTGGAATTTCTAACAAAGTCACTGCTCCCATACCATGTGGTGGTCAGGCAAGCTGGCTTTGGCTCTTGTGGCATTAGAGTATGAGGCATCATTTATATGCTGTACAATAAAAAGGTGGTTTCCCTGGATGAGGTGCTGTTGTTACCTACTAGGGAATTCCACTGGTGGAGCTTATATTAAAAATTACATCTTCTAGGACATAGATGCTTTCACTGCCGTTATGGTTCCAGGGTAACTATAAAAGGCAGTTTGCATTCATCAGTTGGAAAGCTGGAGCTAAGGGAGAAATCTGGTTTGCAGTACAAGCCCTGTGAAACATGACTGAGCATTGCTGAGTCTACTTAGAAGGCAGTCAGCGGGAGACTGTAAAAGCTGTGCACAGGTAAATGCATGTTCAAGTACATGTGCTGCTTAAGCGCTGTGCCATTGCAGTATCCATCTGCTTTTTGGTCTTTCTCCAAGAATATTTTCTGATTTTAATAAATTCACCATATTACCCAAAGGTGTTTGTAAACAGATGCAATGATATTTATCTGTTTATCAGTGTTATCCAGTAATTTACAAATTATTGCAAACATGGAAAAGTGCCATAACAAGAAGTGTAAATATCATATTTACCATGGACTAGGCTTAATATCGTATCATATCAGTAGCCACGTGAAATTAGCAAGACTCTTTATGTAGACCTACATTTCACATTTTAGTGACTGTCCTTCCTAGGGTACTAAAAACATGACATTCCTCAGACTTACTGTCTTTGGTTATTGCCTTTGGTCCTTGACATTTTAAGTCACATTGTAGTTGTTCAGTAAAAATAGATATAATGCCAAAGTTTTACTCATGTCAATGCAGTATTTAGGAGTCTGTTTGATGAACTGTGCCCAGATGGCAATGACCAGGGCAGGAATGCCAGTATTAGAGGAGCAGGAGGCTCCTCTATGCAATATTGAGGTTTTTTAGTGAACCTGGAGAACCTGCAGTGAGCCTGTCAGTATTACCTGGAATAGGGCCTGTGGCCATACTTTTTCATGTTATTCCTTGCCCTTTTCTCCCATTCCCATTTGTTTAAGACTGCTTTTTTGTTGACAATGGATATTAGAGAGGAGTCTGAAGATGGACTGGAGAGGTAAGACTGGGCTAAGAATATAGGTAAAGAGAAAAAGTTAGTTTGGAAAAAATGGAATGGAAATGACAAGGCTACACTGTCTGCATGTTGTTGAGTAGCTCAGTAATTGGTCTTGACAACTGGCTGTGAATCAAATGAAATAAACAAAAATCTAGTTGTGTTACATTAATATAACTCTTTTAATTATATATCTCCTGAAATATAATTCTCTTTTAAGATTTATCTTCAAATGATGTTTTATTTGTAAAGTTTTAGTTTTGATTTGGATCTGACATATATTCTGTCTTTTCATTGCTGACTTTATTAGCTCTGCTTCAATAATTTAGGCTTTTCTGTCAAGATTTTGTCCAATAGGTCTATGAAAGGTGAGATCAGAAATGATGCCTAAGCAGACACACGGCTCTTGTGGTAGTGCAACAGCGCTGTTTTCTTCCTACAGCTTAGTTTTCTGCATTGCTGCTGTGTGTAACATCCTCTCCACCTCCCTACCAGGTAGCTCTTGTGCTTCTTGAAAAAGTGTCTTCAACTCAGGTTGATCAAGTGTATTGAAAAATTTTGTTGCCATTTCGATTATTTTGCTCTTGTAAATTATCTTCCTAAACTAAAGCATTTGATCACTATGCTTTTACTATATTATTAAATTCCTAACAGGAGACAGATGCAATAAAACAAAAGGAAACTTTTCAAAGTTTTGTCTGAAGTGCTGCTTAGCTTCCATCAAACTCCAGTATTAATTTTACTGCCTCCACATATCTTGGCCCAGAAATTTTGGCACAGATTGAGCTTACATCTTTGATTCACATTTCTGAACATTTGCTTGCCTGTACAAAGCACTCTGCTATTCCAGTATGGTACCAAAATCTTTGTCGGCTGTCAGTTTGAAGTAACACCACAGATATAACCCTTTTTTATTGATAGTAGCAATTAAGTATACTTAAAAATATGTGTTTTTAAAGGAGATTTCAAAAGTTCACACTTTACAAGATTAGCTTGTATTTTATATTACTGAATTTAATGATTAAATTAGTAGAATTTTTTAATAATGTCATAGTGGATTATTGGAAAGGTGTTTCCATATACCTGGAAAAAAAGTACACTAAAGAACCACTTTCCCTATATGTCAACAACCTCTCAGATTCGTAGTAAACCTATTATTTAAGCTGTGTAAGTTCTTTTGCTTTTTATGGACTAATTAGTTAAGGGAAAATGGCATTATTTTGTTTGGTGAGTTTTGGGTCAGGTCAGGGGAAATTATTCTTTGCCTTGAGATGGAATTGGGAAGCTGATGGTGAAACACTGATAGTGAGCTCTTCAGTTAAAACTAAGAGGTGCAAAAAATGACAAATGTGTCCAAGTTCTTGGCCTCTTATTCCCAGTGAAAAACAGTCCTTACTGCTTGTCTCCCTGCAAAATGACAGATGTTCCACTGCCTCTTCCCTGAAGCAGAAGTCTCCTACTTATGCTTCTTTCCTGGTCTCTATGTACTTCTTCCTCCTTTGTTGTGAGGAAAAAAGAAAAATCCTTATTTTTAGCCCTTCTTATGGCATTGTTTTTCCCTGTTTTCCTACTTTTTAATTCACTTTTATGTGAGCCTGAGAGCTAACAGCACGGTCCCAAAGTCTTGCTTACAGGTGATGAACATGTACAACCACTGGGCTGAATATGGAGAGTGTTACTATTGAGAAAAAAGGTTGGACAGCACTTTCAAACTGCTTCTATGTAAATTCATCCATTCCACAGAGATTTAAAGCCAGCCCTTATTTTCTTCTTCCTACACAATACTATGTGAAAGAGTTTTCTTGCTTGCATGCATATGCATAAATATGTTAAATTTCTTATCAACATGAATAAGCAGAACAGAGGCATGATTGGAAATTATTTTACTGTGCTACAGTAAGCACTGCATTTGGTGTCTCATACTCCAAGGGACATTAGGCTGAGTTTTGCAGATTTCTACAGACTGGTAGTGAAGTAGAGATGCACTGTATGCAGTCAGAAAAGTGCCTTCTCTGAGGAGATGTTGTGCACCGTCTTCTGACTCACCTTTAATATCCTTGGTCCTTGAATTTCTTTATCGTCAAAACTTTTATGACATCCAAGGTGTTTTGCTGTTTTGTTTGTTGGTTTTTTCTCAATATAACTGGTAAAGCATTCATAGCTGGCAAACCAAATCAAGTTCTGTATCTATATATCTATATGTAAAAAAGTATAACTCTATGTCATCTATATCTGTAAAGATATATTTGAAAAATCATGTATGTTTCAAGAGAAATTAATACAATTTAGAATTTTTTTTTCCTTTACATATCCATGTATATAATGGACATATGTTTATATCTACTTCTAATTGATGAGGAGCTTTTTGATTGAAAGACAAAATATCTGACTGTCATTTTTCCCTGAACTCTTATCTTGCTTATCTTGTGAAAGCAAATCCCCAAAGAAAATGGATCTCTAGGAAACACTAATGTTGTTTGTACTGTTTTGCAGCTAAAAAAAAGTTGTAAAGAAGAAATGATAATTTCATGCCCTCTTCTAGGAGAACTTGCAGGGTTATAATGGCATACATCCCCTTGTACTGGCACAGACTCACCTCATCACAAACTTTAACATCCATTAACAATACTGTGTTTTTTGTAAGAAATACAGCATGAATGAGTGTGCCTTCCTTTGAAAAGCAGATACTCTCCATGAAGGGAAAGCTATCTTTTAGGAAAAATTAAAGATATAAGCACATGTGTTTCATGTATGCATCTAAATTATGTGCTTATGTTGTTTTCTGATCCAGAGACACTGATTAAAAATGTATTGAAGGACCTAGAGAAACATCAAGTGAATGTGGAGAATCTCAGCTCAACAGAACTGGATGAAATTGCTGATACTATCGCCACTGCAATTCAAAGTGTTGACATTCAGGAAGAAACAGAAAACAATGCTGGAAAAACAAAAGAAGACAAAACAGAAACACAAATGAAGAAAGAAGATGCTCAAGGAAGGACAGAGCTTCAGACTGAATTAATGGAAAACAGTGTTAATATACCAGGTATTTATTTTAGAACTTAAGTACAGCAAAAGACAGCTACCTTAATTTTCCTCTATTGCTTCGCCATAGTGCTAGACTTCTAAAAAGCAATTTTAAGAAAGTGGGAGGGAAAGTTTCTGTATCTCCTGAAAGGCTGTGGAATTTTAGATGTTTGTTTTCTTTTTACAGCAGATTCTTCATTTACCAAAAAAAAAAAAAATCTGTTTATGAACACCTGATCTTCAGGCTTCACAAACAAGATAAACCTATCCACCCAATTATATTGAAATAAGAATTGCTTTATGCTGTGTGGTCTAATTTCCTATTCTCGGAAATGAGATGTTTAGGCAAAATGATAATGGAAATTATTATATTACAACATGTATTTCAGAATATGCAGAGAAAAAGATATGTTTTACTGATAATCATTTTTAAACATGCCAGAGTTAATTGCAGAAGAAAATCTGTGACAAGTACAGGTACAAACCCACTCGTTCCCTTTCCTTCTTAGGGAATAAGAAGAGTTATTCTGGTTGTTTGTTTCTATCTGCACACATATTTTCCTGGTGATGCAGATTCAGGGGCCGCAGTAATTGCCATTAAGGAGTGGATACCACAGTGGAACATAAGTTCCACTTCTCATCCATTTTCTATTTTTGGAATGTTATAATATCTAGTACATCAGAAATGTATACTGTAGGTCATAAAAAATTATTTTAACTTTATGTTTTCATGGTGACATACTGAAATCCTTACTAGTTAGGGATTTTCTGGTTATTCTGATTGCCAGATATTGTTGTAGATTAAAAGGAGCAAACTTGAGGATTTACCTTGAATCATGCTAAGAAAGATGAATGACATTCAGTTCATAAAGCAAAAAGCCAGTGTTATTTGACTGAGGTTAAGGATGTGACTAAATATTATCACTGTAGTTAAACTATAACATCATTTTGGTGAATGATGTCTATGTCATTTTCTTCCACCAAAATATGTATGAGGGAAATACATGTTTCCTTTTCCTTTACCATAAATGTCCATTCAGCAAGCTAGAGCCATTTTATTCTGTTTTTTTTTCTCAGATATTGATAAACTGATATGATGATTTGACACTTAATTAGCAAAATGACACAATTACATTGGCTCTTGAAGTACTCTGTCTATTGATCTCACATTAATTTGCTATCAATGTGGGGTTAGAATAACAATAACAAATTATACAGTGGTCCTTACTGTGCCCTTTCAGCTTTGATGTCTCAATGTTTAAATCAAATAAAAAGGACACTGCTAAAAAGCAGCCTATGAGAAGTCTTTGTTTTGTATATAATGTCTGCCCTTCATAACTATATATTTGTACTTTTCATATCCTACAGACAATGGAGTGCATGAAGCCAGTGTGAGAACTGATAAAGAGGTAGAGTACCAGTATTTTAACCAAACACGTGTTCCATCTCAGAATAACAGGTTTCTGTGCAGTGAAAGACAAGTTCACACTTCTGAAATGTAAAACTTGATCTATGTTTTGTATGGCTATGATTCAATACCACACATAGACATGTTGTTGTTGATGCATTGAAATATTAAATGAGCATTTATTTATACCTAAACCAAAATGAGTTTTGATGTTCAAAAAGAAAAACAAGTCCTTTTTTCCCCCCTTTCTCTAATTTTTAAATAGACAGAATTCATAATAGATTCAAAAGGTTCAGACAAATTCAGGCTTTTCCTCAAATTGGTAAATTTTGAGCATTGAGATGTTCTTGAAAATTCTTTTCCCCTGTCGTTTGGCTCTTAATTCTGGGGAATATCAGAAGTATTTCAAAAGCTCTAGGCATTACATCTTGTACCCTAGCTAGTAACATCAAAATTAGCATTTTAATGCAGATTACTTTTACAATATTTCTCTCAAGCTTTGAATCATATCCGATGGACTGCTGTCCAATATTTGTCCATTTTTGAAGAGTATTCATCTTTCTTTTTCTCAGTTTCATGGAGCATAAAAATGTCAAAGGAATATTTTTAAAAACTGTGTGAAACTTCTCCTACTATGTATTCTATCAAAAGCTAATACTGCAAGACTCATAAACAGGCAAATCCTCTTGTGTTCACAGTAAAATCTCTTCAGCCCTTCTACCAAACAAGGAAAACACACACAGACAGTGTGGCAGGAGCATTAAACACCCACATAAAAATCTTCAAGCAATGAAGTGGTGCAGTCACAACAAACTAATAGAGATCCCATGTATAAATTTCTTAGTGACAGTTTGAATAGGGAATGTTTGAATAGAATTTATTGTGACACAGAGCACAAAGTGCCCATTAGCCATCATTTCCTCCCAAATGTTTGGCTGCAATAAAGTTGTGTAATGAAACTAGCTAATGAATTTTTCCAGGCACCTGTTTTGACTTTGGCTCATTTGCTTATTGTTGATTTATTAGACAGATTTTGGTTTTCTGTGATCATATGTTTAGCTTGTTGGATCACTCACATATAATTTGTCACCATTTCTAGAGATGAGGAAGGGAGACAGAATTGGTCATATCATATCTGTGCCTTTTCTGGTGTTATAACTTGTGAGACCCAAAAGGTATGAAAGTTTCCAGGCCCAGCCCAGGCATATTGATGCACATTTCTATTTTTTCTCCTTTTCATCAACTTGTCTGATGACAAAGTTTCTTTTTTGTCAATACTTAGACACATGGAAACTACTGGAAAAATATAGTGGCATAATTTAATGCTCTTTAATTTTTACTGAATAAACAGCATGTTCTTAACATAGTCTAGCACCTTATAGAAATTAAGAAAATGACCATGCAGCAGTTTTATGAGTAGGCTCTATCATATCAATAAGAGTTTGAAAAATTATATCCAGATTTGGTGAGTATAACCTTCCTGTGTTTAGTTTCAAAAATAATATTATTCTTTTAATACAGGAGAACACTGCAAAACTAATTAGATTCTTGAATGAGAACATATTAGCTGAAAATATGCATAAAGACCTTATTCCTGAAGAACCTGCAAAGACAGAAACTAAGAAATCTGAAGAAACTGACCCTTTTTCCTCAGAAGACACAAATGCTGGTGTGGAAAATGTAAAAAGTGAGACTTTCTCAAGGGAGCTGACAACTGCAAAAAACGGTGAATCTGACTCCAAAGACCCAAGCCAGACCAGCTACTGGATTAAGAATGCTTTAATGCAGGAAGGAAGCTCCTATGAAAAGCCTCAGAAAAACACAGGACAAGGCTTACAACTTGAAGTGAAATCTTCTGAGGAGAAAGAATATGGCTATATTGTGACAGTGAAAGAGTAAGTACGACAGCCAATTTGAATGGCATTTTTAACTGGGGAAAAGATAAAGTCATTGCAGCTAATGAAATATGAATGTACAAGAGAAAAATGCCACAGGCCTGATTTTTAATACATCTGAAACTGTTTGGAACCTGTTCAGTACTTTGATGAAAATACAAGCAAACAGTTCTGTTTTCTTACAGTTGCCTTTCCTCCCTTGCGGAAGACATTAAATTTGTAGGTCTTTCGCTTAGACCTCTCTCTATCTTCTCATGTTCTAGTGACCTTCCAATATGTCAGTAAGTGTGCTTATGGTTAGGATGGGAGCTTTAAATATTTGAGTTGAAAGTAGTCTAAATATCAATGCCTGAGTCATTCTTTCAAAAAAAAAAACACATAATAATAAAGTGCAGTATATTCTCTGTGGTTTCATTTTGATCTGAAAATAACACATATAGGAATCCGAACATCACATATGCAACTAGTTTAGAAAGAAAGACCTAATGATTTCAGGTCATGCCACTAATGAATTTGACATTTAATACTTTACTTTCAAAAAGGCAACTTTAGCCCCCTAATGATACACAGTTCATTACAGGATTTGGGATTTTAGAAGCATGTAGGCACATTTACATCCTTCTCTCCTCTCTAGAACAATGTTATATTTGATTAGCAATCCTGACTCTTCTTCTGTGAGAAACTGGGAATTTCTAGGATGAGCTTACAAATCACTATCCAGCGTCATAGGGAAACTGAGGCAGAAATTACTTTACTATGTATTGATTCTTTTAAGACTCTTAAGTCTTAAAGTTATTAATGGGATTGAAGGCAATAGGATTGTGGAGGATCCTTGTTTTTACTATACTGGGTTGCACTGAAATGTACATGGCTGCCCATTAGAAACAGAAAGGTGGAATACCCTTTAACTGCAGCTCTTGGTTCCTGCCTAGGAATGCAATGCGAAGCAGTAGAAGGCAGCTTTTCCCCAGCTCAGCACTGTTTCTCTACTTCCCCCAGCTCTTTTAGCTCATATCAATCTGGAAGATTCCTTTCTTCCAGAGAGTATCTTAATGACACCCTCTCCTTTGACTATCCAGGCTTATTTGGCTGCTAAATGGGATAAAGTTTAGAACTGTCAGAGCTCTGTGAAATGGGAGACATTCTGAATTTCAGTGTTCACAACCTGGAGATTCTTCACTGTATCATCTTACCAGGTTTTCTTCCCAGCTAGTTTCCCACTGATGGGTTTTCCTTGAATGATGTCTGTTATTATTCAGTGAAACTTGCTGAAGAAGGTAATTTGTCCAAAGATTCTTGGTTCTAAAGGAGTCCATGTACCCAAATATAATTTACCTTCTTTAACATTTTTAATGATTTTTAACTAGCTAGATGGCCAGACCCAGAGAGTGGTGGGGAGTGGAGTTACATCCATGGTTGTAACTCTGGCCAGTCACAAGTGTGTTCCACAGGACTCAGTACTGAAGCCAGTTCTGTTTAATATCTTTGTTCATGATCTGGATGAAGGGATCAAGTGTGTCCTCAGTCAGTATTCAGGTGGAAACCAAGTTAGGAGGGAGTTCTTCTGGAGGGCAGGAAGGCTGTACAGAGAGAGAAGCCTCAACTTACACCAGGGGATGTTCAAATTGCATATTAGGAAAAACTTCATGGAAAGGGTTGTCAAGCTTTGAAACAGCCACCATCCCTGGAGGTATTTAAAAGGCATGTACATGTGCCACTTAGGGGCATGATCTAGTGGTGGACTTGGCAGTGCTGGGTTAACAGTGGGACTCAGTGATCTTCAAGTCTTTTCCAACCTAAATAATTCTATGATCCTATGATTCTGCTCAGTGCTATAGCTGACATTTATGGAGAGACTTGCTCCCTCTTAGCTTCTGAGGTTTTGCAAGTACGATCCAAGGAGATACTAGCACTGCTGCAGTGAACTCCATGAAATGCTAAGAGGATGCCACCATTTAATTGTGCCACAACCCGAAGATAAACATTTCTGTCTAATACTTGAAGTAAAGATTTGTGATACTTTGAAGACTTCTCAAAATGGCAGTCTGATTGTCAATGGCAAGAGCAGTAGGTCACTCCTGCTGTGTTTGTCAAGTGACCTTTCAGATGGTTGCAGCACTGCAATCCATACCAATCCATATTATCCATCAGTGCTAAGCTTTGGAATGAATTGACACTTTCAGTATAGAAAATTGTCCAGCAAATCCTCCGCTGTGCTGCTTCAGTACTTTATTATTCTGAGAAACCAATCAAATTGGTGATCTACTTTATTTACTCTCTTCTCTTTCAAAAAATTGCTATTCTACCACTGGAGTATTTGTGTAAGATTCTTTTTTCTTTCTCAGTGAATTGATTTGAAGTGTTTTATTACTTTTAACTCTAAAGTAATCTTATTTTTTTAAAGTAATCTATTAGATGTCATTTTCATTTGTATTCTACTTTTGCCATAGTTAAAAAGTACCTCTGTTATAGTTGGGTTACATCAATGTGAGCTCTCTAATCAGAGAAGTCTTGCCTTTGGACTCTCTATTTTCTGAAATTCTAGTTCTTAACATTTGGGAAACTTTTTTTTTTTTTTTGTTCAAAAGCATGCCAATTCTCCCATTTGTTTGGCAGTATTTGCTCTAAAATGAGGGCCTAGATCCCACGATCAAAACATTTACACAGTGTTTAGTCTCCTGAGTGTCTCATGAGGAAACTCAAAACCTGACTTTCCAGAACATGTAGTTCTTACCACCTCCAGTAAATCTAAATGTAAGACGCTGCCTGCTCAGCAGTTTAAATAGCCAAGCTGGCCTGCAATTTCTCAAGTATGAGATTGAGTAGCTAGACTTAAATGCACTAAGAAAAATCCTAGTTTGAAAGTTCGTCTCTTTCCACTGCTTATCTCAGTCTTTCAAGCTTCAAAATCAAGTCATGCTTGTCTGAAGCCACACTTGGACACCTAGTGCAGAGCAGCCTGTCCTGTTTTGTGATATATCAGAAGGCTTGTGCTTGAAGTTTTCCATGCATATACTGGATCACAGACAGCTCATGGCAGCTCTCTTAGCCTGTGAGCCAACTTCTGGCATTGTTGTATTCTGCATTTCCTGGGTAGTTCATGTTTTGTCATGTGTTAGCTCTCAATTCCAGACCGTCTATGTGAAATTGCATAGGTTGTAAATCTGTTGACAGCACGTTAGGTGAGTTGGGTCCTGCCTGCATGGCTCTGCATTTCACTGGAGGTAGCTGCTGTTCTGCTCAGGGGCTGGGAAAAATGGGTCTTGTGTTCATAGTGTAAAATTGCTGCAGAATATGATTAGTCTGACCCATTTAACGTGCTGAAGGGTTGGGTTAATTGCAAATGCTTGATATTATTTCTTCACCTTTACAAATGTGATAAATGATACTGCTTTGCATATAGTGATTACTTTCCTCAGGGTGGCATTCGGGTTAGGACCCTGAAGCTGGGTTGTGCAGAAGTCTTGGTTTATTCCTCAAGTTTTCTGTTTTCTTAGGCAGGCCATTAAAGAATTGTATTTTTTATGGTCTTCATTATTTCTCCCCTACCAGGTGGAAACATTTTAATTGCATTTAGAAATTAAATTTAAAATAAATAGGAAAAATTAATCACAATATCTACAGCAGTGAAACAGGGCTGATAGGTTTTATCATTCTCAGTTACTAGAAGATCTTGATGTCTTTTAGAAGCTAAAAATTTATATTCCATCAGGCATTGCAGCTCTTTTTAGAAAATGATAACAGAATGTTCTTGTCTTTTAATACATATATTCAAAAAGAAACTGATTTGACCTTCTCTGTATATCTCACTGTCCTTTTTGAAATCATTATTCTATGTACAAGTGCACTTTATCAAGAGAAAAAGATTTGTGCATATTCTTCACTTAATTTCTCCAGCTAGCTTTAAAAACTAAGAGAAATTATAAACACGCATAAACCAGAAAATCTGTTGCTATTGAAGTCTGTTAAAATCACCAAAGGACACCGTTGCTGACATTAGAAAAGAAGTTAAATGTAAAAATTTTATCTCTGTTTTTTACTTTCCTTATATAACTCTTCCTTTGTATAAATAAGTTCCATAAATGTCCATAATTGATTTTAAAGCCAAAGGTTTTGCTTCTGACAATATAGTTTGACCCCCTATCTGAATAATTTGCATGGAGAATCCTTTTCTGTGAAATTATCCAGTAGGCACAATTTGGTCTTTGTGTCTCAGCACCAGAACTTGTAGAAAGACATAATTCTAGAATTTTATGTTGCCAGCTCTTCATGCATAATTATTCATGGTCTCTAGAGTTTTCTAGACACAAAATCTTTTTTCCATCTGTAATTCTCCAGTTTGCTTGTGATTCTTAGAAAGTGGCAGAGATCATATCCCCCATATTACTGCTTCACTGCCTCAATTAGATATTCCCATAGGAAAATGATACTTCACGCTTACTATTCATCCACAAGAAAATGACAGAAAACCAGTAGTTAATGTGGTTTTGTCACAGAGAGCAATAAATACTGCCCTTTTTTTGATATGGGTGTTCAGCTTTGTATATTTTTATTATCTGTTATATGTGCAGAGGTAATATGATAATCTGTTCTACTTCAGCTGCCCTTAGCTTTTGTGCTTTCAAATTCTGTTGAAATATATTGTGACAGAACGTGATTCTCACCTGCTGATGTAGATCACTTTACAAGAGAAGAGTCCTTCCCAGTGTCCATCTTCCCCTCCCTGAAGGGCTTTGCTTTCCCAGATGTTTTCCTCTCATTTCTTGTGGTACCAGCTCTGCATTTTTACCTCTAGAGGAACATAGAGAGAAAATTTTCTAATTGATGTAGCTGGTGACCAGCCAATCTGCTGCACTAATGACAGTAATGGCAAGGATTCACTGAAGCAATGGGTAATTTTGGGAGTGTGCCTGGAGTCCCCAGTAGCATCAAAAGGACTCCCTCAGATCTGAACAGGAATGGCTGCTGGCCTAGTTGCCCAGAGCAGACATTCTGAGACACTCTCATTCCTCTTTCCATGCCTCTGTGCTGCTTGAGCATCCTAAATTTGGGTCTTACATGCCAGGTCTTTTGAAGAGCAGCTGGTTCAGGTACTCCACAGCCTCTCAGAGAGCAGGTTCAGGTCACTCTGCTAACTCTGGGCTATAGAGCTGCACATGAAATATGCCCAAACTAAGGATGGGGCTACGGCCTGTGCTTTGTTTTTATGAACAGTGGGAGTCATTAAAACCCTGAGGTGCTGCAGTCTCTCACAATAACATATGATCAGATCTTCTAGGATATCACAGTGCTTTTTGGGCAATTACCATTCAGATCATTATGAAACAGTAATGAATTTTAAACTTTTGGAATAAGTGAGAAGAAGAAAGCCAAAGATCAGGATACCTGGGAATGCAGCATACTGAATCATGGTGCATTCTATTATCTGACAGTCCTTTTTCATCAGTGCTGTTCTGCCCAGTCCTGGGAAGCTCAGATGTAAAAATGCCATAATTTGATTTTCATGCCTTGTTTTTGTTTTGTTTTATTTTGTTCTGTTTTTAATTTCTTAGCTCACATTATATGTACAAAACATAAATGTTTGACCACTAAAATTTAGAATGAAGTTAATTTCCTAAGTAGAAAACCAGTGAATAAATTTGAACAGAAGTTCTCTGGGCAACCTGTCCCAGTGTCTCAGTAAAGAATCTCCTCCTAACACTAACTTAAACCTATTCTCTTTCAGTTTGAAGCCATTCCCTCTTGTCCTCTCACTATACTTCCTGATGAAGAGCCCCTTCTGATTTCCCTGTAGGCCCCATTCAGAATCTAGAAGGCTGCTTTGAGATCCTCAAACAACCTTCCATTCTCCAGGATGAACAACCTCAACCTCCTCAGCCTGTCTTCATAGGGGATGTGCTCTAGTCCCTTTATGAGCTAGTATTTGTGTTTTTTCAACTCCTTTTTTGAACACTGTGTTGTTGGATATTCTTTGTCATTTTGCATTATAAATTGATCTGGGCTTTATGCTGCCTTGAAGGAAAATGGAAGATATGAAGGAAGGGAAAGAATGAAAAATCAAAATTGCGTTCAAATGTGTATCATCATTTGTCCTCAATCTCATTTACTAATTATTTTGTATGAAAAAGTAATTTGATATGAAAGAACAGGTTTGCATTTTCAAGGCTTTTTTTTCATCAGAGGTTCAGGGTGCACAACAAGAGAATTGTGCTGTTTCCAGCATTCAGCTTAAAATGCATTAGGGAGTACTTTGGCAGGGTCCATTTCAGCCTCAGAAGGGAGGGCAACACAATCATGGCACAGATTATTGCCATTATTTCTGTGCTTCTGCAGGTGACAAAGCATCTGTATGAATTTGTTACTATTAACACAGCTGGAGGTACTGAATGTTTGAAGTAATGCAAGCACAGGCTGGCACGGTGTCACACTTTGATTACAACTCCAGAGAGTTGGTCCTTCTCAACTTCTCTCTCACTCTCCTGTTTCCTGGATGCTGTGATGTCCTCTGACCTTCATACCCCAACCGCTGCCATTGATTTTTAGCATGTGTCATTTGTGTTACAAATTGGTCTGGGCTTGAATCTGTCTGTCTAAAAAAGGTTTAGATTCACACTTACTGATGGTGGGAAAAGAGGGCAAAAATTACGGAAAGTGGGAATTTGCTGAGCTGTCAAAACAGAAGTAAGCTTAAAAAGGTTTTAAGGCTAATATAGCCTTTGAGGAAACAAGCATGAAAAAACGAAAGTGCAGCCCAATGCAATAAAATTGCAGTGTCCTTAAAATGATTATGATAACAGTTCTGTGAAGTCAGGCAGCTCTCAAACAATCCAGTGAAAGCTGTGCTTCGAAGTTATTTGGCTCTCATGAATTCTGGATAAATGTGAACCATTTACAAAATTAATCGTTATTTAACTTAATGTAAGACACAGACTGTGTTCAAACCAAAGTAAATCCATGAAGTGCATTCCTTCCCAAAGTCTCTACTGGAGATGTGTGCTTCAAGATGTATGAAGTTGCACTGAAGCATGGACAAAATCTCAGACTCAGACAGGCAATGTAGGCTGTTCTAACACCATGGACTCAAAGCATCAGTGCCCAGGACTTTTTCATTATAGATTATCAGATGAGTTACTCTCAGGAGCACTTCAAGACAAGAGAAATAAATACAATTTCAGTGGTTTTGGTTTTTTTAGGCTTGGTAGGCTCAGAAAGAATTTAATGGCAACACTACAAATTTGGTATTAAAAATGTTCTCAGTAGTCCTTGCCATGGCCTTGCCTCCTCTATGACCTGCAATGAACCCCTCTAATGTCTCCATTTCTTCTCCACTGTATGGATAATATGCATTGTTCTTGTGATGACTGAGACTTCCTTTGTGTTTAGAAAAAGATGAGTAGGAGTTGGAGAAGGCTGGATTCGATTGCTTTGTACTGGTGGTTGCCAGCCTGATGAGAATGGCAGAGTCATGTCACTGCATTGCTCTGTCTTTTCCAACAAGCTGTGTGCTACCTGAGGTGGCAGGAGCCCTTGCTCCATCCTTGGGGCAGAAATAGATTACCCTCTTCTCCATTTATTCCCTCCTCAGGCAAATGGGACATCCTTCCTTTGGACTGTGAGGTGTGTGGCTCAGAAGCTGGCAATAGCCAGGCTTGGTAAATGACCTTTCAAACCTGAGAACAATGGTGTTGGTGTACTAAAAAAGTGCCATTAAGCCAATTCCCAGGAGACTGGAGTCAATGGAAAGAGGGGACTGAAAATCTCTAGTGGAACCTTGGTAAAGCTATATCTGTTTATTGCAGTACCATCAGCAGCTCTCCTATGCCTCAGTTACTGCTGAAATTTGCACACAAGGAATTTCACATAAATCTATTTCATACATCAGTAGCTGAGTTTCCCATTATGTTGCTTGTTAAAATATTTACTAATCTTAGCAGAAAAAAAAGGAAAGAAAAAAAAAGTAAAAAAATAGGGAAATCCAAAGGAATTAAGCTGTGTCCTTAAAAGTTTCCCTAGTGGTGTTTACAGGTTTTCTGAGATGGAGAAGTGCTGTGATCACAGACTCTGAGACCACATTGGTGATAAGCTACTATTTTAAGCTACACAATTTAAGTCCTGGCTATTTATATCTGAGGGCCACTGAGCCTGGGCCTCCAGGAGGCAGTGCCAGGGACCTTCTCTTCTCCTTTGTGGAAGCACCACACGTGGAAGACCCTCAGGTCTGCAGCACCTTCTGCTGAGACATATCAGACTCTCTCGGGAGAAAAGCTGCTGTCACAGCAAAACCACAAGTTGTACCTATCCTTCAAATCAACAGGAGATAAATGGGATGCTCTTCATACTGACTTTCAGGAGAGTGAGTCACAGAGCAAGGGGCAGGGTGTCACTGTGGATTAAGAGCTGGTTATGAGATAGAAGAGAAAGATTTGTCATGAACTGCTGCTCCTCAGCGTGTACAGAGATTAGTGGTACCCCATCGACAAATTGTCTCTGTTAGGAAGAACTGTGGAGGATTTAAAAAAATTCCAGATGGATTTAAATACATTGAGGGATTAAGGAGTACAATGGTAGATGAAATTCAGCTGGAATAAGTGTGACAGTATAATAGACATTAACAAAAATAATACTTCAGGAAAAGAAAAAGCAAAACATATTCTTTAAACTCCTCATAGTTTGTGCTTTGAGGCTGTGGAAAATTTGAAGAAAAGATTTTGTATATCTTTGTACATGAATCCTGCTCTTCATATGGTGGCATATATTTTCAGACTTGAAAATTTAAAAGAAAGCATGCAAATCTTGAAAGCAGTGGTCCATTTCCCTGCATTTCTAAACCACAAACTAGTCTAATACATATCACTGAGGTCAAGAGTTCAGGAAGAGATTTTTTTTTAAAGAGAAATTTTTCTAATTGTTAAGCAGATACATAATCACATTAACTAATTGTTTGTAGAATTAAAACCATAATCTTATTTATTTTCAGAAGGAATACTCTTACTGCAGGGTATAAGGCAAAGGAATTCACGTCTCATATCTGTCTGTTCTTGGCCTAGGCGACAGTGCACATGTGACACATGGAAAGTGCTTGGCTGATATTATTTTTAAACACAAGGGTCATGTGCTTCATGAGGATGATGTAAGGAAAACGTGGCACCATTCCTGACCACTGGAGTCAGAGAATGAATCATTTAGACTGACTTTTTCATGTATGATATTCTCATTTATTTGGTCAGGAGTTCCTGGTACTCTTGGGATAGAATATCTGTGTTTTGCTGCTTTTTGTCTGAGTTTTGGGCAAGTGCCTGAATAATGGCAATTTCATAGACACACTTTCACTGTTTAAGTTTTCCCTCAGGGAATTGAGGAAATATTAGTTTTTGAATACTGTTACTGAATAACTCTTTTATTGTCTTTTTATCTTTCTTTCTTGATTATTAGCGGGGTAAGCACAACAGTGCCCAAGTCAAAAAAAAAAAATGAAAAAAGAAAAGGAAATTAAAGAACTAATATTTTTTGTTTGTCAAAACACTGTTTTTCCCAGGACAAATGGATCCTTAGGTGGTCCTTACAGAGTCAGATCCCAGCTGACTGCTTCTCTTTCCCTCTCTCAGAATATTTCCAGAATTGTCTTGGACTCTATTTCTTAGCACTTGTTTTTGGGCTATGCTGTATTTAGTGCTAGTTTTAGAAAATCAGGTAGTACACGTCCCAGGTGGCCCAAAATAACCTCCAGTCTTATGCTGGTGGCTGCTGCTGAGAACTGGCTCGGGGTCTGGGGTTAGCATATACTGCTGGGAATGTGTTTCCTTCAGCATGACTCTTCTCACTCCTTCTTGATCCCAGCAGCGGGCATTGGAAATTACTTTTCTGCTCTTTATCCTTTTCTCTTGACTGCTTTAAGCAGGCAAAGCAGTCATGGCTGGTGTGCACCAGCCCCTTGCCCATGGAGAGGCAGTGCCCATGTCCTGGCATTCCAGCTCCTCTGCTTCTCCTTGTCAAGCAGTGCACTGAGAGGGGATATAGGATGAGAAAGAGACCAAGCCTGACACTGGCCCATGAAGGTGGGTGGTTAAAAATGCTGAGGTCACCTGTTCCAACAGTCTCACTCTACTGGATTTAATATTTTGTATTCATTACAGCAGGTAATAAGCAAATAGACATTCCTAGCACACCTGTAAGTCATTTTACAGAAGCTCTAAAATACCTCTACACACCTCAGAGTCTCGTCACTCAGCCTCAGCCCTGTGACAGACATTCCTGCTCTTTTCCAGGCATGGAGGAAGGATGGCAGCTTGGCTGGAGCTGGCCAGGCTGCTCCTCCCAGCTTGCCACCAGCAGGGATTTTGCCTGCACCAGTCAATGTCCATACTGCTGCCAAATGGTGTTAGCAGCCAGAGAAAACTACTCCTCAGCATTATTCATCCTTAAGACAGACTCCTTATTTGACTCTCTAATGCATTCCATATGGTATTCCAGACTCATATTTCTGAACTTTGATTTTTCTTTTTTTAGGTTTAGCTTTTTATCTTCCGTACTAAGGAGACTGTGCTGCATGTTAAGAAAGTGATACTGTTATAGACTGTTGCTCTGTCAGTGACAGGAAGCTGATTTGATGTCAATCAAAACAAAGATATTACTGAGAAATGGCCAGCGGGAACTTCCTTAAATAATTATTTTAAACTATGGAATTCATATTTCTTAAAATTCAGTATTTAAAAAGACTAGAGGGAAAAAAATTAATCTCAGTTCTCAGATCAGTACTGAAAAAAATCTTCAGTGTAAAAGTTCCTATTTGTGTCCAGTAAGAGAATGACTGTTAAAAAATCTTAAACATAAACACTCAGAATAAATATAGTGGTAGGCAGGACCCACAAAATTATGTTTTTCAGATCAAAGCTCAGATTAGCTCCTACAGTAAAGCACCACCATGGATCTTTGGTGAACCCATCCACACAGGTCTTCTGGTAGACTTTTTTTTTTGCTAACATGTGAATCTGTGGGATAAAGAACCAAATGAGAAAGAATCTTGCAATTCTTATCCAACACTTCGGCCTGCAGGGCATAACCTGTGTGTAGCTCCCATTGTTTAATAAAAGTTCATTACTGAAATTAAATTCTTCAACAGATTTCATCCTTTCAGCTTCTGTTTTCAAGAGCTTTGGCTATGTGTTTTGTTACCTATGTGTTTAATATCTTTTCCCTTTAAGGCACATTTCTGGGTGTAAAGCTGAAATGTGGTTATTTCAGAATTTAGAGTGAAAGCCAGACTGCCTCATTTAGGTACCAAACTGCTGGATGCTGCACATATTCCCCAAGGATGTCATCCACTTCATTTCACATCATTGAGCTTCTTGAGAGACAGGTGAATTCATACCCACACAGGGAGGTTAGACACTTTCCTTCCTCCAGTGATTAGAAGGGACCTTTGAAGACTCCAGAAGACAGCCCAGACTGCAAAATATCTCCCTGTTTCACTGAGACATGCCAAACAAGTAGGATGTTTCCGGGGATCCAGCGTGTCTAGTGCTGCTCTGCTGACAGGCACCGGTGTCTAGGATCTTCTGTCTGTCTTCTCCTTATTACTGTGGGACCTGAAAAGTGAAGCAGGAGATGGAAGAGACCTTACTGAAGTTGGTTGGAGCAGTTTTAACTCCCACATGCTGGAAGAGTGCTCTATGTACTAGAAATGAGAGAGAACACTGTCCATCATCCTCTTGATGGCCCTGTGGTTCATCTTCAGGCCTAAAACCAACAGAGAAAGACAAATAATGCACAGAAGAGAACCTGACTCTTAACTTGCAGCACTCAGGAGTAATAAAGACTGCTGGTCCAAACTTAATTTTTTGTGCATTTGTGCACTGAAGGTGATTTTAAAGTCAACATAAGTCTGAATAAAATGTCTCCTCCCCAAAAGTCCTAGATGCTGGTTTCAAGCTCTGCTTCATTCTCTGACTTAGATGTGTGTTAAATACTATTCAAGCTCAAGTGTAGCCAAACTTTTGAACATTCTCCAGGGAGATAAGCAGAGTGGCCATCCCACTGTGCTCAGGTTTGGACAGCAAAAGAGGCTGGGTGTGAGTGGCATTTACCTGCCCAGAAAATATACTTATTGATACTGCTGGGAGGATACTGTAGTTAAGCCTTCAGGCAACTTTCAGGCTGCAGAGAAATGCTTTGCAATTTTATTGTAGTGCTCATCACTCTTGAAAATGGGAAAACTGGCTATCATTGCCTGTGTTCTGATCTTAGCAAATTTTAGGTCTATTGAACCCTACCTTACTTAAGATTTTACTGGGGATTAGACTGACATTTAGGTTTAGAGAGTGCAGTTCCCAATGTCAGGCCCATTTCTGTACTGTATATTATTCTTCATTTTTGCAGAAAATGATTCAATTGAATTAATCTGACAGGGCTGACTGGATGTCCATTATGGTGCTGCATTACAATTGCTAAACAGAGTATTGGGAGGGCACTAGGTACAGCCTGGTGAAGACAATACATAATTTGAATGATGGCACTAAGGGACCATTTCAGAGTTCAGTAAGTGGATTTCCAAGGCACTTGGCAATTGGGAGGAGGAAAAGCAAGTGAGAGCAACTGCTTGTGAGTCTGACATAACCTCAGCATAGCACTGAACTACATGTTGTTCTCCTTGGGCTGAGAGCAGGCTTGGCAAACACCAGCAATCAAGCCATCTGTATAACTGCATCAGATTTCTTGCTACCAAAACGGTTCAATTTATGGGATTGTTTTGACAGGCATGTTGGGAAATACAGAACATATAGTTTTCATCATTGTTTACTTCTGTATTTCCTTTTGACATTGCCCACTGGCTCATATTAGAGTTTGAGCTCCATTTAGCTCAGCATGCAGAGCTGGCCTTGCTGCCAGTGTCGCTCCCCACAGAACTCGTCCTGTGCCTTCATTTACATGTTTCCTTTTTGTTCTTTAACCAGAAGGGGAAACTTTGAGCCTTGAATGCATAAATCATTAGGTCCAGGTCAAAAATAGGCCATTATTCAAAATGTTTGTTCTCACTCGTCAGATTTGTAGTTAATCTTGGGAATTTCTTGAAAACGTGGAATCCATTTGTAACATTGTTCAGAGGATTGGAGCATGAAGCTGAACTGGTCTTGATTTCAGCATCCAATATTCAGCACTACTCTTCTGTTAAAGTGGTCTAACTGGCCATTCATTAAGCAAGTCTGGTCCATAAGACCCTGGTCTCCTACTCTATTTGCCCACAGCAGGCCTTTAGCAAGACTTTCAGTTCACCAGTGAGTTAACTTCACTGGGATCAAGGTGCTCCAAATAAGCTCTAAAATCAGCAAGATGTGCTCTAAAACCAGTCAGAACCCCTGCGCTAAGAAAGTTTGGAACTTTTGATGGGGGAATGAGCGAAGTTTCTAAGTTAATTTTCAGATTGCATAGCATTTGCTACTACATCTCCTCCGTATTTAGTAGGGAGTGGTATATAGAACCAATAGTGTTGGTATTTCTATTCTTAGATCCAGAATGGATGCAAGTCAGATAATAACATTATTGTCTTTTATATAACAATGCCAGGCACCTGACAAGGAAAGTTGGTGTAATTGTCTTCATTTTATGGACAGTGGAATTGTGGGTCAGGAAGATATCTTGACTGGGGTGACTTGGTAGTAGACCTCTCCCTGATGACTATGTATTCTGTTCCTCATTAATTATTTGTTTATTCTCTCATTTATGTATAAAACCACTGAAGACAGTGGGATTGTATAGACATAAAAAAAAGTGGCTGGCATTACTACACAGTTTGTAGCAGGAACTAAGGAGAAACTCACTTAATTGGCTTGTTCTAAGTTGTGCCTACTTCCTGGGAGCAGATTTTAAAAATTACTTCTCATCACTGCATTTTTCTTGTAAATTGAAAAGCTATGTCTGAGTAGTCAATAGCAGAAGAAGATTATAATTCAGTGTTCTATTATGTAAATTACCTCTGTAAGTGGATTGTTCCTTAAAATATTTCTGTTTTCAGCTTCCTCACTGGGAGGGTCTTAGACACTGGAGGATACAAAATCTTATTTTCACCAGACAATCTAATTTTCTTGTATTCAATGTCCAGTGCACTTTGTGGAAACACTTTGACAGTTACATAAAGTTGGGCTTCCAAATCCACTCCTGAGCATTTAAATGGATTGCACTAATTTTCAGAAGTGCTCAGCAGCTCACATTAAAGTTAAGAGATATTTATTCCTGTGCTTTCATTTCAAATTCATCTCTAAATAAAATAGCTTTATAGCCTAGATCCTGCCTTTTTTAATTTGGTTGGTTTGGGGGTTTTCTTGTTTGTTTGTTTTTGTTTTCGTGTTTTGGGTTTTGTTTGTTTGTTGCTGGTTTTTGGTTTGGTTTGGTTTTTTGTGTGTGTGTTCTACAAAACTCCTGATGAACTTAGAGGGAGCTGATTGGCTCAGGATTATTTCAGTAGATCCAAGTAGATCTGAATGGAGTGGTTTATTTTTGACACGATTAAACTGGATACAGAAGTTTTCATGGCTTTGTCATGACATTAACTCATGACATCAGAGTCTTGAACTGAGCTGGGAAGTCTTTTCATCTGAAGGGATAATGCAATACTACCACATAATATTGGCTATTTTTTAGCAGAGTTATAAGTCATATTCTCCAGGAGGTATAATTGTGCAGGAGCCATGCCCTGAAAAGTGAGATCAAACAAAAGCAGTAGTGAAATATTTTACATATGACACTCCAAAAGACTTTAAATCTATCAATCTATCTGTCTTTATAATCCCCAAAGGAAATATTTATATTTCATTCCCCACTTATTTATTCATTGTCATTAGTGTGTCAAAGTACATTTTACCAATAATATGAGATAGAGATTGGCATCTGAGTGAGACAGAGTTCTGCTACTGGTTCAGTAGGGTCTGAATCTGTCAACTAAAAAAAATGACAATTAGCATAGCAGTCGCAGATAGAGAGGGTATTAGAAGACAAAGCAATGGAAGGAAGTACATTATACATGAATATTATATACTTTCTGACTCTTTTCATCTTTCAAGAGGACTGGAGATGGAAACCTAAAAAGGACCTCAAAAGAATTATTTTAAATGGTGAGATGTATCACATTGTCTTTTAGCCTCTATTATTGCAGTTACCTTGAAAGAAAGTGCAAAAGAGAAATCTACAGAACATGGATTGAGAGCAAAGTTAGGAAACCCAAAGTAAGCACTGTCTCAAGATCTCAGCTGGCAACATCTATGTCATCTGCAAAAAGGTGCTCTTCCATCCAGCAGCTGACTCTTCCTAAGGCCAAAATCTAGACCAAAGGTGATCAGAAGCCTTCCAGGCAATAAAAAAAAAAAAAGTAGTGATAAAATCAAA
>VXBQ01003132.1:309036-459345 GCA_013400175.1 Phainopepla nitens
GTAGTGATAAAATCAAATCATAGAATGTCCTGAGTGGGAAGGAATCCATGAGGATTGCTGAAGTCCAATTCCTGCCCCTGTGCAGGACACCTCAGAAATCACACCATGTCCCCAAGAATATTGTCCAAACACTTCTATAACTCTGCTGAGAGTGCTGTGACCTGGAGGAGCCTGTTCCAGCAGCCATCGAGCTGGGTGTTAAAGGCACTGCAGAAACCATTAGTTTTATTGGCTATAGAAAGGGTTAGCCAACCTCAAGAGAACCTGGAAAACATAAATAGCATCCATGAGAGGTCCTTTTTCTGGTTTTGTTTTTTTCCAGTTCCTGCTTTGTATCTCTGAGGCCTATGTAAATTGTGATTTCTCTTTTAAGGATCCACTGTTGGTGATGTACTGAAATGCTTTACCACAGACTCCTGGGAGAAAATGCACGTGAGTTGGACTTGTCTTGGCCCTGGAATGTGAGAGGCCGTAGCCCAGGGTCTCACTCTGTGCTGTACTGCTTGGAGTGCCAGCAAGGCCCAGCACCAAAGGAGTTCCCAATTCCTCCACTGGGAACTGCAGTGACCATCTTGATAGTTCAGACAAAGCAGTGTGAACCCTATCCATAATTTTTCTCCAAGTCTTTGGCCTTGATAAAATATTTCATTTGTCAGGGCTGTCTAAAGAGTCTTCTTTCTACTATTGCAACTTCAGTCTGGAGTGTCTCACTATTTGTTCCTTATCTCAACCCTTATTTTTTGTCTTTCTTTCTCGGTTTGTCAAACACTTCCCATTAAATTAATTCCATAGTTGTTGAACCCTCACAATCAATAGGCAAAACATATTTCTAAGAAAAACCCCACTCCCTAATACAGAAACTGTATTGAGCAGGTTGAATACTAAGCATGCTATGTGAAAGATCACAGATATCATCTGTTCTACAAGTATAGAGTGCTTGCACTGAGGATGAGTGGGAGGGCCATGGGCAGGAGAACGGGTGATGTTTGAAAGATTGCCCTTGTGAAAGCCTGAAATCAGATCAAGATAGGTGAGTTTGCTTAGCACTGTGCTGGTGGAAATGATGTGATTCTCTCAATGTAAATAAAGCTAAAGGCAATCACCGTACAAACCATGCAACAATGAGCAAAATTAAACACTAAACAAAAGCAAAGCATTAATTGAGTATGGAAAATCATGGCCTGGCATTTTTAGAGAAAGGTTTTGAATATTCTACTGTCCTACAACACAGCTGTCATAGAACTGAAATAAACAATACTAGATTGTATCAGTGTTGGGAAGTTGGAAAAATTGCATTGGAAAACATCATGATTGTAATAATTCTTAATGGGAATCCTCAAATATGACTGTGGGATCATTAATAGTATTGGTACCGTAGAACACTCATTCTGCAGCTTTCCTGTGCTATTATGAATGATAATTTCTTAGCTTATCAAACTGCATCTGAGTTTGTGAACCTTTGTGTTTGATTTTGATATTGTGTGAGAGTTACTGAGACCGTTCTTGGATGCTCAGGCTTGCAAAACAATGGCCTTCTTGCACCATTTTCCCATCCATTTCTCCTCTAGCATTATTGGTAGTTTGTAGCATTCAAATGCAATGATTACACCCCCCATTTACTGCTGCTGCATTGGCTTGTTGCAGCATATCTTGTTTTGGAAGCTGGGGAATGCTTTTTCAGGGGAGTTGGGAGGGGTAAGCCGGGAGCAGGAGGTTGAGCTTTGCATGTGAGGCTCCCTTGGTTAAAAAGCAGCACCAATGTACACAGCAGCCTTTGTCTGCGTCAGACTTGCTGTTACAGTCAAAGCCCACTTGCTGACACCAATCATTTTGGTAAAATTTAAGCCAACCTCGTTGGGAGAAAAGATTTAATTAATACATAAGCCCCAGAGTAACTATGACAATCTGCTTTCATAGTGATGGGAATAATCACAGTTTCTATCCACTGTCAGTCCTTGAAGTATAACAGTTTTATGAATAATCTATAGTGCATTTTTTTTCCTTACACAATCAATCAGATTCTTTTGTTACTTTCACACAAGAACATTTCTGTCTTAGACATCTAGAAAAATTCTATATTTATCTGGTGCCTTGAGGGGCTACTTCTGGTTGTGTGACAGGAGGTCTCTTGAGCATTTTGGGCTAGTAACATGAAGGGAGGCTGAGCAATTCCATCCTAACCAAGATCCACATGAGATATCCCATTATTTAAATAGAGGTGCCCTTAGGGCAGTGCATGCAGAAACCAGTGAAAAACAAAACAAAACAAAAAAACCCAACCAAAACTCACGCCCCCAGTGTTCATTGCATACCATAAATTAGTGAAAATGAATTACCATGATGTAAAATTAGATTAAAAAACTTCAACTTGGTGGTAGAAATAGTGACCGTTGAGAAAAATCTTTTCCCCTTAGTCCAGTTGAAAAGGGTGTATCTAATACTACATGCTTTTTTTGACACCTTCTTCTCCTACTAATTATAAATCCTTGAAGGAAAAAATACAGAACCTTTTTTCCAGTGGGTTAATCTCAGCAAAGTTGTTTCTGCTTTACCGTGGCATAAGTTAGATAAGCTTGTAAGGTATAATTTTATGGTCATTGGGGCTTTAACAATGTTGAGAATAAATCTATGATCACAATTTAGACAGAGAATGTTGTCTCTATTATTTTCACTGGACACTGTTAGATAATTTCTGCATCTTTTTTCTTTCTTAATACTTTTTTATTTGGTTCTACAGTACTGAGCAACAACTGAGCAAAGTATGATCTGTATATTAGGAATGGAGTGTTCTTAATAGATCTTTAGAGGTGTATCAACTCTAATAACCTGAAATTTTTGCAAATATAAATTTTGAATCTAGATAAGTGCTTTTTAAAATTATAGCAGTCATATTGTGTTAGGCTTGATTGCAACCTGTTTTCTAAATTAAAAAATGTAAATGTGGCATTGACAAAGGTTAAAAAGATTTAAAGGGGGCTCTGTCAGCACTATATGCACACACCAAGCTAAATCCTATGTATCTAATCAGTGTCCTCTGGACTGTGCATCTTGCTCCATTGTTTACTTTCAAATCCATAATAATTTTGTATCCTTTCACTGGGCAAAGATTCATTTTAAAATCTAATGAATTTAAAAATATGCTTTTCACTTGTCCATTTGATACCGAGCCTGCAATTTGACTTTCATTGTTTGTTTCCCTCCTTGTCTCGTCAATCCCTTTCTTTCTTTCTGTCCTTTTACTTTATTACATTTTTTATTGAGGACTGAGATGAACTCGTTGCTGCATCATGGGCCCATTACACTTCCTAACAATTCCATTTGCACCTTATTGTTTGTCTTATTGCTGGAAAATTCAGGTGATTCATCATGCCTGAAGAAGCACCTGATCCCAATTCCCTTGATATCACTATGTGACAGGAATACAGTTAGTGGTGGCTTTCAGACTCAAAGAGGCCAAGGTGATAACTCTTTTGGGACCTTTAGCCTCTCAAGTATTGATGAGTTCCATTTTTTTAATACTCTGTTTTCTTGCTCCCTTTCAACAGCCCCCTGAGTGTGGAAAAGGGCTTGGAGTTAATAAAGGAAGTGGCAGATCTCCTGAAGCTGCAGATGAGTGTCTTCGATGATGTCAAGTATGTACATGGGATTTTCTCCTTTTTTATTTTATTGGATGTCTCATTATTTTTGAACAGTTTGTCTTACAAGGAAATAGCTGCTCTTTACTGTCAAAATTAAAGAGAGTGGGCAAGAGGAGAAAAAAGAATATTGATGATCTTTGTAACAATCCCTACACACAGGAACAAATTCTTTTGAGAATATTATAAAGAATGAATTTTTTTTCTGCTTTCATAGGGAAAAATAATCTGTTCCAAATGCTATACAAATATTACCAACTTTATTTAACAGTTTCTAGGTAAGGAAAGTCTTCTGAAGGGTCATTTTACCCAGCATTGCCAGGGGGAAAGAGATGTCAGAGATGGATAGAAACTTGGATGCCTGGCTGAGTCTGGCACATGGAACACTAGGTCATGCTTTTTGGTCAGCTACTTATTTAACAAGTCACAGGGAGTTCAGCTATGCTGAACACTGGTTTTCCTCCTATAATTCAGGTTTGCTCTGCATGTTTATCTCATGAACAAGGAGGTTATGATCTGCCATGTCTACTAAAGAGTTTTAGATTGAAGATTTTCTGAAGGCATTTTGGAAGAAACATGTACTTAACAAAACTTTATCCTCTCTGTATAAAATAGAAGTAGTTTGATGTAAAGGTAATTGAAAGGAAGGGTCAGCTGTGGGAGGGTTTTGAGAAAAGAAGTCCCATCTCGGGCACACAGAAAATGGCTGATGTCTGGGTAGAATCCAGCTCCTGCCTGTGTTTCAGAAGGTTTGGGACTGCTTGCCTTGGCCCATGAGTTGGGTTTCTGAAGTGCAGCATCTTTCTCAGCCTCACCTGTGCTGCCATTAGCTACTGTTTGATCTTCATTTACACGATGGAACTCATTGTTTAATACTCTGTTTTAAATCATAGTCTGAAGATGTTTCATCTTTACTGGAAGTGTTTATTCTTGATTGTATTAAAAAAAAAAAATTACCCCTTCTATTGCTGTATTTGTATGGAGAAATGGACTACTGGTGAGAAAATCATTTCAGAAACCTGGAAAATACCTGACTTTAGTTATTGAGAAGGAAAATATTGTTTGTTTTGAATAATATATTTTTGTTGTATTTAATGAAATACTTCTTTTATGAATACCAAGTTTTTAAATTGAAAAAAAAATTATGTTCTATTATATATAATAGAGAAAAGAGAAGAGAATTTGTAAAGAGAATTTGTACCCTTGACTTTGAACACTTAGCAGATAAAGTCTCCTGCACATTCAAAGGAGGAATCCCATGGAACAATTTCTCTGCTGGAATCAGTGGGTTCAGATTCATTAACTTCATTCATGTACAGTGCAAGAGCACTTTCACCTACCTTTCTAATTGTCAGTATAAAGCCTTTTGGTTATTTTTTTATCGTTTGGTAAATCACAACACATTGCAGTTGATAGGCTGTAGATCCGCTCTGTAATGAAAAATATCCTTCTAGTGGTATAGCCAGCTATGATGGACCTTTCTTTTAATGTGCAGAATTAGCTGCTTATTTTGCATCTATTAATATGCAGTCACATGACTGTACTGAAAATATTTGTATGGTCAGTACCTTAAAAGTGTGGTATGAATTACAGGAAGCCCAAACAGGACTGAGCATTCTTTCTATCCAGACAATGTTTTTATCAGTCTTTGCCTTTTCAAAAGTCTATAAATCTGTGAAGGGTTATCCTAAATCTCAAATCAGTGAAGAATTCATCGATAATAAATTTTCTTTGTTCAAGGGAATGAGATGCTTTGACTCAGTTTAAACCCATAAAGTACTAAAGGAAGGTGAAGCTGACCAGTAGATAAAGCAGTAGTAGAAGCTTTAGACAAAGGCCTTTCCAAAAAAGGAGTTAACGCTTCTTGGATTTGTTGTTTTCTTGCCATTGCACCAATACCAGTGGGTGGAAAACAGTATGAATTTGAATACTCTGATTAGCTTCTCAGTGGCCTCATGGAGAGGGGCTTCAGGAAAAACCTGATGTCATGTCAGTCACCACGGACATATCAGGAAATATTTCTCAGGAAATATGCTTCTTACTTGGGCTAGGGCATCATGGGTGATTTATTTTATTTCACTGGAAGCTAAAAGTATCCTTTTTCTTAAAGATTCATTTTTTTGTAAAAATGGGGAAGTTATGTAGAAAAAACTGTCAGTCAACCTGGAGAAAGAAGAGTTATAAAAGGGGTAAGAATTTGTCATACTAGCCTACTTTAAAAACTCTGACTTCAGTATTTGCTTGGTCTGGAATTCTCAATTCCCTCTTTTCCCTCCAAGAATTCCCAATGGTTAGAAAGAAAGTAGACTTGGATTTTTTAGATCATTGCAAAGATTTCAGAGTAAGGACACGTTAATGAGAATCACGGAGTTAATTTGAGAGTGGAGACAAAGTCATCACATCAAATAGGAATAGTGGAGGAACTGAATAGAGAGGGTAAGTGGTGAGTTCTTTTAAAGTTCTTTAAATTCTCAATTACCAGTTTATTGTCCTTTTCTCTGAAAAAAACCCAAAACTAAAACCAAAACAAAAAAAAAAACACCCCAAAATTTAAAGGAACTACTCCACTAATAAATTAATGCCCTTAGCTAGTTTTGTCTGCAAATTTCATTCATTCTTCCCTATATTTTTAGTTTTTCCCTGTGCTTTGGAGTTAGGTAAGTGAACAATTGCTTTTGCCATGGATAGGAATCCAACACCCTGTGTTAGCTCTTGATTAGCTGGTGCTTGGTAGTTATCAGCTTATCTTATCTTCTGTCTTTCACAATCCTGCCTTCTTTAACCATAGACTTCAGTTCACAGGATATCCCCAGGCTTGGCTTCCAGAGCATTCAGTCCATCTCTACACAGCTGATTTTTTGTAAAGTTTACGTTGACATAAACTTTGCTCGCCCTGTGAAGCAGATGAGTGGGAATAGGGAATTCAGAATAAGAAATATTTCAACGTTGGAGAAAAGATCCAACATGTTAGTTGTCATTTTTGGATACAGTCTGAATCTTTATGGAAGTAATAGTTATGCTTAATATGTTTTGTTAATGGTTATGTAGCTGTCAAATAAATTCCATTATTTCTTATTACATCATTAGAGACCATTAAAAGGATATTAGCATGCTGATGTAATTATGCAAGCAGACGTAAAATTACTATAGTTATGATTTTATAATCTAATTATGGGTGTCCAATGCCCCTGGTGATTGATTGTTGGGCTGGTATCAGGGAGTGAAGTCAGATGGGTACTGGTGTTTAGGAGGGTTTGTATCTATTTTCTTTAAAAAAATATGACTTTGCAATCTCCAAAATTGGCCTTCTTCATGTAATCGAGTTATTCATGACATGAGACTTTATCAAGAAACATCCAAATATAATAAAAATACCAAAATCTTTAAGCTCAACTTTGAAAGTAGTGGAAAGGACACTTCAGTCCTTTAATAATAGTCAAAGTCATTGATTAGAGCGTAAATGACTTAACTGGTTTCTGATGAGAATACAAATAATTTTTGAATTTGTATTTAATGTTCTCATATTTGGGGTATTTACTGCCAACATTGTGAAGGGGAAGTTTCAGCTCTGACCTTAGGTGAGTATCTTTGTATGGAAAGAAAACAGATTATTCTGATTTCATAGTATTTCAGGCCTTATATCCTACCCTTCTCAGCCTTCAGTTAAGAGTGCAATTTTCGGCTGAATATCACATTCTCTCTGGACTGATATGATTTTCCCAATTGCCATTGAAGATCTTTTGCTCTAGGTGTCTCTTTTTTCCCCATTTTGTTCTGCTTTATCTTCCTCTACCCATTTATCTTAATGGCAGCTTCCTCATTTTTACCTTCTATTATACCAAAACTCAGTATTCAAAGAACTGAACTTTCAGGAGATATGTAACTTGACCAACATTTCCATTTTCATATATATTTTTTCAGCAGAAAACCTCTAGCAGAGCACTCTATATTCATTCCATAAAATTTCATTAATCTCAATCTGCTGCTGTTGTTTTGAGGTGTAACAATTCGCTATATAACCATATAATCTATATACATAATGTTGAGAGTGAACAGGACACTTAGGCTAAATTTGAAATGCTAATATAAATAGATTTTTTTAAGTTGAAAAGACTGATTCTTATTATCTAATATAACGTCCTGGATTGCAAAGCCATTTCATTTAACCAGTATTCCTCTATCATGAATTGATGCATCCATACTGTGCATCCAAAGCTAAGTTAAAAGACCAAATTCCTCATCTTTCTGAGTCTAACTCTCCAACACCCAGGACTGAGGCTGGTTGTTCAGCTTTCCCCTCACAGTGCTCCCTACCCACAATGGGGCTACAGCTGAATTCAGTGTCTACTTAAATAGTTCATTCTATGAAAAATAAAAAATTCAGGTTAACTGAAGGTATACAAGGAAACCATATGAAGACTTCAGTTGAAAAATACCTTTCAAATTTTGTGTCAGACACAGCAATGTGATTTGATATTTTGAAAAGAAAATGCTATGAATTCAAAGTAATAACTAGTTTCAGAATTTAACTAAGCTTGACTTATAAGGAAAATGCTTTTATTTAGGTGATGAGAATAAACAAAAAATTGACTTTGGACTGAACTCATGCTATTTTTCTGTATTGTTTTGTTCAGGTGACCAATCTTTTGAGTAACACTAATTATGATAGACTTCTGAAATATTGAATCACATCTATATATTTTTCTACAGCCAACTGTTTTATTTCATGAGCAGAAAAGAAATCCTCAGTTAATGAGTAGCTTTTCAGTGTTTCATTTTGTTTTCATTGTTCAATGTGTGACTTCAGGTTTTGTTTATTGCACTTTATTCAAATTCTGCTTTGAGGTCAGAAACCCCATTTTCTTCCGTTTTGGTTTGGAGATTTTTTTTTTTTCTTATAGTGCTGTTCACTACATTTAAAAATGCTTGGCAAACATGAATTGATGTATTTAACTCATATGAGATACGGGGTCTTATTAGGACCATCCAGAGCTGGAGTTGTGAATGAATTGATTAGTGTCAAAGCATTTACCATTACGTGGTGTCCAGTGTGATGTCTCACTGCATAGCTTACTCAGCCTCTTCTGAAATGAACTTGCCCTGCCTAAGACAGAGATCCCATTGGCTTCAATCTGCTGAGCATTCAATTGCCTGAGCATTCAGCAGTCCCAGGAGTCAGCTCTCCACTCAGACAATGGTATTTGGCCGGCAACAGAAATAAATAAGTAAATTCCTGAAATTATTTTTCCTCAGATGAACCGAGATTGAGTCTAAGTCTGAAGTGGATGATTCCAGAATAATTTAAAGTAACAGTAGGACCTTTAAATCTTTGTTATTGCATACTCCATTTGCACCATACTCCCTGAAGTCTGATAAAATTAAACTAAGGCCCCTGAAAATATTGGTCTTCTCTACTTCTTGACCACCATTCGTATTTAGATTTCAAGGATTCTACTGGGAAAACACTTTTAAAAGAAAGGCTGCATTTCAGTATTTGAAGTGAGACTAATTTTTCCTGTAATACAGTAGCATGCCCATGTTTTTTTTAATTATGTTTTTTTTAATAGGTTTGTGTAAACAGTGATTTTAACAAAAGCTTAAATTTGGAAGGCTTTTTATGAGGACAGTTACAAACACATTCTCTTTGTACTTCAAATCTCTTGTTTCCAAGTACTGGCGTTAGAGACATTTTGTACCTCCTTTTCAAAGGATAGGCCTTACACAACCAAACACTGCCTAACACTACCTCTGCTCTTAGGAAGAGCTGGAACGGTTGGGCTGGAATAAATACAATTTGAAAAGCCAGCCAACCATCCCAGTGTAAAGAACTTGAACTGAGGAAGATACCTGAAAATCAAACCAAGTGGTGAAAGTTTGGAGAAGCTTAAAACACTTTCAAATTGGAAGTGTTGGGCAGGAAGAGTGGTGAGTGGATCTCCCAGCTTCACCTATTATGAACATGTGCACTGGCTGTAGTGCCCCAGTCATGCTCTATAGGTTTGGCTCGTTGTTTGTCATGTTACTTCTATAACACCTGAAAAACTCAATCAACCAGTTAATCATATTCAGTCATCCAGAACCTAAACACTGGAACAATACTTGGTATTTTCACTCCATTGTGCTGATGGGTTATGACATGTGGTGTATGTATGCTCTAAATGTGAACAACTCAGGAAATTATTGAGAGGCAGGATAGTGTGAGGGAGAATTATTTAACCACTGAGCAGTGGTAGGACAGGTAGCACAGGGTCTTGTTAGGTTTTCATTTGAAAAGTTCCCTCCATTGTGCAGACTCTCCATGATTCCATTCTCCTTGATTTGGTGTGATGAATCCTTTCTTGTGTTGTACATTGAACATCTGTGAATTAATATTCTTGCAAAGTTGTTTTTTTTTTTTTTTTCCAGATTGGCAGATTCTGGATTCTTCTGTCTGTCATTTAGATTTACTGAGAGGAGCATTCTATAACTCATCCTGCTCTCCATAAGATGCTGTAATATTAAATAGAAATAGAGAATTTCTTTTCTTTCCACTCCATTTATTGTCCAGAATTTAAGCAAGATTTGTATTTAAATTTGAACTCTACCATGCTTAGTCTCAAAACCAAAAAAAAATAGATCTTTCAAGAAAGTTGAGCAGTATTTGTCATCTGCTCTCTGATTTTAAATAGCAAACAAATAACTGTGCTTATTTGACATAATCTTGTTTAAAGTGTTATAAAAGCATAACTCAGAAATAATGGAACCCCTTTTATTCAAACTTGACTTCTCCCACAGATTTAATGAGTCTGGGAAACAAATTATATGAAAAATGTATTGCTGTAACTCATTGCATGCAGGCATTTATAAGAAATTACATTGTGTTTTCTGGTACATATTGCCTTATTTGACAACTAATTTATAGTATAAAAATTCATCACTTTTTAGAGGAATGATGATAAGGAAAAAAAAGGTGAAAATTTAAACTATGTATTTCCTTACTTAAAAATGAGTGATTCCACAACCGTAGCATTACATTAGTCTTGTGGCTTTTCCCCCTGAGGTACAATACATTTTGTGTTCTTTCCTTAAATGAATGTGCATATAACCAAGATAATTTTTGCCTTCTCCACTGTAACTTTCCTGCTAGAAAAATATAAAAATCATTAAAATAACAGGAAGGATTTTGGCCTGCAGCATTTTATGAATTCTAGGTTACAAAAGAGAAAAACAATAAAAATCTAAGGAGATTCTTACAAATTATATGTATGGCGCTTGGCTTTCCATTGCAACATTTCATCTCATTAAAACAGAGGATTTGCACTTTGGTAATCAAAAGCAGAATTAAACCACTATTATTGATACATTTCCATGAATTTCTAGGACCTGCTCAAGAGGTTTTTACAGATATGTGAACTTCTGAAATCTGTCTTTTTTTTACTTCATATTTCTCTACTACTCATCTCTCTGTGTGACTGAGAATGCCATCATATTCCTTTTTTAATAAAATCCAAGTTCATAACCTTATAGAGTGGGCAGGATATACTCCTTTCTTTCAAGTAAGTCACTGAGTGTGTGCCACTGCATTTAATTTATATAACACTTCACATATTATTAACAGGTAATAATTTCCATTCTACAGATGGGTAGATTGAAACCCAAGGCAGTTTGCTTCATTTTCCATAAAATGGTACAGGACTTGATGACAGATATGAGAATAGAAATAGAGAACTGTGATTCTCACTCTTGAACGAAAGCTTCATCCACAAATAGAATTACTAATATTAGAAATGGAAAAAGGTTTTCATTTAGAGATTTGTTTAAAAGAATAGCCTCTTAGAGAAATATAACAATTATTTTATGTTTTCATCTGTCTTGATCCTCCTGCCCTTGGCTACCTGATTCTCCTAGAAGTATGAACACACAGACCTTCTGACCCAGCCAAAAAAGATAAAGAATTCTTTTGCATTTTTGTTACAGGCTAGCCAATAAATATTGCATAAACAAGTCAATAAATTGAATTAAAACCTGCCCGTGGAAGGTCTTGTATTCCTTAAGAGCCATAAAGACAGAGCAAATACACATCTGTAGGTGCAACTGAAAAAGCCCAATGAATTCCACTTGCAGTGTCTCCTTTGCAAAGGAATTATCTCTGCCTCATAGCTGGCAGGGGAGCCTCAAGAGCAAATCTTCTCATTGGTGATCTCAGAGCTAAAGGAGAAGCCAACAGGTCCCTATGAGGACAAGCAGGAGAGCTCTGGTTGTAGCACTCAGAACTGGGTAGCTTTTTTGAACACAGACTTTAGCAAAGTTTGGGGTTTTTTTGTCTCTAGGTTGTGCTGCCAAATACTGATGCAAGAAATCGGTGTCCTACATGGATCCTGTCAAAGCTCTGAGCATTCTGAACCTGTACCTCTGTAACAGCCCTAACATGGGAGTCATGCTCCTCATTAAGGATTAAAAGTCACTTGTGGAAGTGGAGCAAAAGGTGACTGTCATGCCAGCAGACAAATTTTATGCGTGCTCTCAGCCAGTTCCATTAACAGCACAGGTGTGTAGAGGGCGAGTAGGGCTGAAGCCAGTAAAATGCATTGAAGTCTTACTGGGTGAAAATTAAAAATGTCTGCTGTTTGTAGATATGGAGGTATAAAGAAGGAGAATGGAAATATAAATAGAATGCTTTATTTTTTTCCTTTTTTATGACATAAATTTTATCCTTTGGCTTAATCCTTGGGGAGTGCATGAAGAATCACTGTACATTTAAGAAGCTTTTTGAGACCATTTTCCCACCCTCACAGGGTCCAAACACTTTTTTTTTTTAACATAAGAAATTATAGAGCTTGTATGGTTTGTTCTTTTAAATACTGTAATTAAGAACCTTATTTGCATGGCAGGCAAAGCTGGTAACTTTCATGTACTCAGTGTGGTGAAAATGTCAAGTTTCATGGCTTGTGACAGATTAATAGAAAAATTATTTTAAAACTCTGCAAATTATTCATAGATATTGAGTAATCATCAAAAGTTGCATTTTGTGAAGAATAAAAATAGGGCAAACTGAGTGTAGCATCAATCTCTAAATTAAGCGTTGTCTCTTTTTTAAATCATTTAAATTGTAGGCTTAGCAAAATAATCTTCACCTCAGATGAAGCAAGTTGTAAAATCTTTAAAATACTCTTTCATCATCTTTTGCAATGTAAATTAGGATCAGTGTACTTAGCACAATTTTGATGCATATAGATTAAATGATTAATACAAAATTAATGATTAATGTAAAATAATTAAAGCTCCATCTTTTAGTATTGGTATCAGAGACCCACCAGACATGGACTGCTGTTATTGGAAAGCATCCCTTTCTGAATCAGTCATTGCTTTTCTGTGACTTCAGTCTGGAAATTATTCTAATGACAGTAGTGTGTCAGACATTTCATTATTTGAACACCTTATTGTGGCCTCTTCTCTGCCTCTGAAATGCTGCTCTGTGCAGTCACTCCTCAGCACTTACCATGTCAGGGGGAGAGAAGAGGGCATGACAAGGTCTCCAAGGCCTTACCTGATTTATGAAGAATGTAACTTGCAGAAGTAAATCTGGGCTGCAACCAACAAATCCAGACTTAAGTTTTGTTTCCATATAGCTATATTTGCAAGATGTGATTGCTCTGAAACTGTCAGTCTTTCTAATCTTTGTGGTCTACCTGTTATGCCTCCCAGCTGCCTGGTGGAAACCTCTCTAATGAAATTCAAGTGGTAATAGGAAATCAGCCACTACCTAGCGAGCACTGCAATTAGTGCCTTTCCCTTAGCAGGGATTTTGCTTTTCCATCTTTAGGACCTGCTCACTGACAGACACCAGGTGTAATGCCAGTACAACAAATCTTTAACTTTCCCTCGCTGTGCTGTGTTTAGTGCAGGAACACTTCAGAGAATGGTACAAACTGTTAATGCTTTGTGTATATGAAGGATACAAATATTAATAGATAATATATTTGCTGTATTGTAGGGTGTTCTGGAACACTGTGCATCAATCTGCACTTTAGGGAGCATGTTGAGAGTTTCCTGAGAAGGGCTCAAAAAACTCGTTTTGTTAAAACAGAAAAAGATTTTTTTAATTGATCACTGGCTGTGCATACATACCTGTCAATAGGAATGTGAGAATACATACAGCTCCACATTGATATTTCTGCAGTCCAGGTGCAAAGTGAAGCAAATCTTTGAACAGTAAAGATATTAAAAGAGTTAGAGATGTGTGTCTTTCTAGTATTAAGTCTGAGTGATGATCAATAATTCTCTACTCAACAGTTCAGGGATGTTATTTTGTAGCAGGTCAGCACAACACATCCTTTGCAGATTTTCCTGAATCTTTGAAGCTCAGTCAGGTACCTGCTTGTGTAATGTAAATACAAGATGATACAATGCTTCACAAAATAAATTTTGGTCAACAATTCTGGTCAAAAATGTTGGTCAAATTTGAATCAAGTGGTCAGCTGATTTACAGCTACTGTGAGTATCGGAAGGAGAACAACATAGCTGGTGTACACTTCTTAATCCATTCATGTGTCAATGTCCAGCTGCAATTTTCTGCCTTTGCTTTTCTCTGTAAATCATACTGTAGAAACACACTGTAGTACAAAAATTGCCGCTGCTAATTATGTGCTTTTCCCCATTGATTTCATTTGACATAAGTATGTTTATATACCTCTAAATATAATATATAAGACATTTACAGCAGCACGAGCATCTTAATTTTTCCAGAATTGAGAAGGTGAAAGGGAGGCTTCAGTGCAGTATAAACAATGGACATAAGCTTCAAATTCCTAAACACAGAAGGCAGAGAAATGTGTACACATTGCAAGTCATTAGTTCAAGCCCACCAAACGTTTCCTGAGACAATTACCTTCACTGCTATAAAATTTGCTTTGCACAGTCCTCTGGAGCGTTACTAATTGCTTTTCTTAACCTCCAGAGATTAAAGGATTTTGAAATGAACATATAGACAAGTAGTGACTTTAATTTCAAATCTAAGCTTTATTAAGGCTAGCCCTCTTTTATAAAATAGGGTCGTTAAGAGAATGTTTCATGTTGAAAATAGCCAGTCCTCATCTCCTCATCTTCCTCCCGTCTTCAGAAATTGCACTCTGCCTGTATCTTAAAAATGAGATGCCACCTCAAATCATTTCCGTCTGGCATCAGCTCTATATCTCATCTTCAAGAGTACACAGATCCATGTTGGCACTTGTTTCTCAAATCCTTTTCCACTAGGGGGTATGATAGACTGTGACTGCATCTCTCAGAGAGCATGCGGTGTGATGCTGTAACACTGAGGTACGCGCACACGAGGGAGAGGAGCGGGCATGCAAAGCTTGGTGCATAATTTATGGAGATTTAAATCCTGTCATTCATAAATATAATTATAACCTACGGCTTGAAAGTGTTGTGGACCTTGCCATATTGATCACGCTCCAGCTCTGTTTATTCAGAGCATTCATTTGTTGACAGGGAAAATATAAGAAGAATGCTGTTAGTCGTAAAACAATTAACGAAAAGAAATACTTCTATTTTACACAAAGAATATTCTTTGTTTCTGTGTGTGTGTTGTGCACCCTCCCACCTTCAGATGGGAAATATAAACCCAAGGGGAGGGGATATTATTAAATCAGCAATCAACCTTCAAGTCATTTTAGTATAAACACTGTAATTATTTCATCTCTAGTAAACAGAATAGAAGACAACAGCACATAAGGGTGACAATTTGCAATATGCTTTGAACGTCTTTGTTAAAAAAACCCTTGTTATGACTGAAGGCAACATTATTGTAAGTAAAAAAAAAGAAAAAAGGCAAAAGTTGTGACAACCAACAGGCGGGGTAATTAGTTGGTAAAGTTCAAATAATAAATTTAGCAGGTCATTGCAACAGACATTATATTTTGTGTGGGGAGAAGTCACTATTTATTAGCCTTGAAGCTGGAACTGCTTACCATTATTCAAAAAAATTGTAAAAAAGTATAAGAAAAAAGTGATAAGTGCAATTACATTGTATAGTCCAGATACCTTCTAAAATTCACAATCTTCACTTAAGTGAGTATAAGTTCATAAGTGTCAGAAAAAAATGACTTCAGATTTACCTGGGGGTAATTGTAGTAGCATGCAGCTCAGGGGAGGCATAGACAAAAAATACTGTCTAGCAATTTTAACCTCAGTTGCAGCGGATGTGGGTGAGGTTTCAGCCTGGCCGCTGTGGTTTCCATGTGACTGCTGTCTCCTGCCCAGCTGGGTGAGCGCTGGCTGGGCAAGGTACCAGGCTGGAGTGATGCCTCTGCTCCCTCTGCACCTCCCTCCCTGTGCGAATGGCTTGCTGGCAATTCATCAGTTTATAAACAAATGTCTGCACTTCAGTGAGCCCCTGTATTTAGAGCAGTTTGGTGACAATTGCCATTAATGTTTGCCAGGTTTCAGAGGGTCTGACACAGGAAAGCAGTCTCATCTACGCAACATAAAGTTCCTAAAAGGGGTTCATTTTATATGTCTTGGCACCCTTTTTCAGGCTGCTTGACCTCTTTCTAAAAAGTCTTTTAAAAATATTTTGCAGTCAAATAATTACTGGTTTTGTTTAAATGTTCTCATCCAACACATAATGAACAGTGAGGAATTCCCTAAAGGGCATCTTTTGTTATTGAAATGTTTATTTATTGAGTGCTTTTGCCAGAAGCCCCCCATGAGAAAAATCTCATTTTATGAGCTTCTGAAGCAGTCAGTTCCCAAAACATCAAGCAGAAATGCAATTTTGACCAAGTAATCTCAATGTCTTTTGTTTGCTTTTAAATAAACAGAATGCCAATGTGCAAAAAAGTTGTGACAAAAGCCACTTTATTTTCTGTATTTTGCAAATATTCCTAGTGAAGCCATGCTGATGTGGTGCTCAGGTTATTTCTTACAAACAAGAATTCAATTGCTGCAGTAGAGGAAAACAATGTCCCACAAAGCAACATATGAGTGGGTGTTTTCAGTGATTCTAAGATTTGTTCTTTCCTGCTAGAGGATGGTCTTAACTCGGTATCATCCCACTTGCATAAGGAATTTTTTTTCCTCACCCCATTTTTTGTTCTTGTTTTCCCTGAACAGTGAGGAGAAATGACAGTACTTGTGGCAACTCTGATGTGGGCATGACTCGGAAATTCCCATGTTGCTGGATTATCCAGGCGGAATCAGTAGGGAATAGTGGGATGGTTGCTGACAGGCTTCACTCCCTGGAAATCCCTGTCTCTCACTGCCTGGGCTGGGTCACTGAAATGATCCCGTTTTAATCTATGATTTTACTGGTGCCAGGAAGTGCAGGACTGCAGGGAGTGGGGCAGGGCAGGACAAGTGGGAGCAAGTGGGGAGTGCCTGAGGGATAAAAATAAAACATTCAGGTAAGAGGAGGGCAGGAAACTTTTTGTCTTTGCTGACAGACCTGAAGTATAACTACACTGTGGTTGAAATTTTGTGTTGGTTCTAGGTTCTCAGCTATAATGGACTATGCAGTGAAGATTTGGGGGGAATATCTGAATTTGGTTTTTTCTTTCCCTCCTGTCTTGGTCATGCAAGAGCTGCATAATGGGGTGATGCTGCTTTTATTTAAAGTGGCTGCTAATGCCACTGTAAATATCTGAGCAACGGCAGAGAAATCAGCATTGCTGCATTGTTGCAGGTTGGCAACACAGAAAGAAAGACAGTGCAAGATTAGTTAAGAGTCAGTGCTTGGTATCCTGAAATAGGTGCATATTATGGTTGATTATCTCAGGGTTAGTGACAGAATAGTCTGGATTTTTGTAAAGCAGTTATCTCAAATAAAAAGTACTTTGCAATTGTTGAGTATTTTAATCTATAATATTAATATGATGTTGACAAATGTTTTATAATTGCCTGACCTTATTAAAAGTGTTTCTTGACTATTAGTGACCAGGCTTTTAGAGTGTCCTTTAACAATAAAATCTGTTTCCTTTTTCTCCCCTCCCCTTAAGAGTATTTCAAGAAAAATGATTGATTAATGGCAGTCCCTGTTAACTCCAGAATAAAGTGTGTGCAGTGCATGCTTTGCTAGTAGAAGATGAAAGGATATTTCTTATTCTTATTCTTACTCTGATTCCCTTTGTGACCTCAAAGCAAAATATTATAGTTAAGAGAAGGGGTTTTTTCTGCCTGAAATGGAAGAAGTTTAAAGGTATTTCTGTCTAGGATATATGTCATGCAATTAAGCACACTTCCTTAAGTGCTCTCCATTCTATGATTGTAAGAGATGAACATGTTACTGAAAGAACAACTTAATACTTCATTTCAAACCCTACAACAAAATATTTTTCAAGTTATTTCTTGTATGTGGCAATTTTTTCAGATTTCATTCTCTCCTAAGCCGCGGCCATAGGAAGTCAGAAGCTGTTACATGTACAGTTCCAGCCCATGTACGTCATCTTTTAAGCAGGATTGCTCTTCATAGTATAAATGTAATTCTTTTCACTGATAATATGAGTTAAAAAAACCTTAGGATCTTTCATAATACATATTATGTAAGTAAACTTTAATAAAATAGTGCCAATTTTTGTTTTTCTAGAGATGCTATGCACTTCTCCTCTGTAAATTCTTGCATTATAATTTATATAGCCTCTTGTTCCCCAGAAATTTTTCTTCAAAAATATATTCACTGTATTTTTATGTGTATTTTTCTTGTGTGTTTTGTGGATAAGTATTTAAGTATAGTTTTAAGGAGATCACACCTGAAATTTCTTCTTTCCTTTCATCAGATGTACATGTAGCATGTTTATTGAGATGGATGGAGAATGAATGCAACATTACTAATACAGATTTATTTTCCCTTAAAATTGCACAATGATATTTTTTGGTGAAACCCTGGGTACGTTGCCATTCTACGTGTGGCTAATCAGTACCTTCCTCTGTAAATGTCTTGTAGATTTCAGTGCCATAAAGAGCCATCAGGCTACACACAGAAAGGTCTCCACAGAGTCAAATCATTTCCTCTCAAAAATTCTTCCAAGAGATGATCACATCTGTTGTTAAATGATATATACTTTGTGGTATTTTTCTGGTCAAAACTAGCTATTGGATTAGATATGTCCAGAATCTCTTCTAGACACATATTGTTGCAGAATATGATTAAGATAAATATTCTGAGTTTCTATATTATCCCTCTAACTTGCAGTTGTGACAACAATAACTGAAGTTGTGTTGATATCAAGAATATAAAATGTGAAAATACTTTGGATGCAGAACTCCAGTGATGATCTATGCTATATTGGAGTGAATAGCAATTTCAGTGCCTCCATTTTGCCATCTTCATAATAAGAATAGTATTTACAGGAGTGCTCTGAAGTTTAGTTAACGTCATTGAAATTCTTTCAGATGGGCACAAAATACACACAGGAAACCACAAGAGGTATAAAAATGTATGCAAATATAGCTAATGAAGCAAAAGGAAGAGGGCTAAATGGTGTCTTAATAGGTTCTCTTTAAAAACCTATTTTGATAAGGAATATTATGCCATGTCTCTTGATTATGAATCTTAGATTTTTTTAATAATCTCTTTCAGCGTGCTGGGACCAGCTGTGACCTTCCGAGTGCACTCAAACTTCCAAAATATTTCAGCTGCAGATGTTGCCAAAGAAGCAGGTAAGTCCTTGTCTTCCTGTCCAAGACTGTGCCCACCCACATCTGTTTAGCAGTCAGTACCCCTGCAGACAGCACAGAAACATCCTGTTCTTCCAGAAGACTGACAGTTAAAGGGAGAGACAGTTGAGAGGTGAGTGGCACATGAAAAATTGAGGTTTAACTTCTCTGAGTCCATTAAAACTATTTGAGACTTCCTTGTTTGTCAAGAAAATTAAACAGAGGCTTTTAGTCAAGTTCCAGCATGGTGAAAACCTCTTCAGTGTTGTCAATAGCTCATAAAAACACGTTAGTCATTTGTAAAAAGAGGATGTCATACTTTCATTTTTCTGATAGCTTTTTTTCAGGGAACAAAAATGTTAATACACCTTAGCCTTAATTTCTGGAGCAACAAATGGCAGAAATATGCCTTTGTTGGTGTGCTGTTTAAACTATTTCAATGACAATGACAAGTTAATCTTGGAAGTAAAGGTTATATTTCTAGAATTAAGCTGCTTCTGAATAACTACCACTGTTCTAAGGACTCCTATTGGCTCTTTTTCAGCTTGACTTTTACCTGTATTATGGAGTTGTTGACTGCAAGAAATAATTTCTGCAAGGTATCTGAATTGATAACTGATTTGCTTCCAAATTAATCAATTGATACACTTTAAAAATCAGAATTAAACTAGTTGCAATATTACTTGAAAACAGAAACAAGAAAAGTTCATATTAACCACTGGGGCCCCAAACTGTTCATTAACTTCTGCTTTTGCTTTGCCATGGATGAATTTAGTTATAGAAAGAGCTGGGGTAGTTCTTATGCCAGAACTTTCCTTTGTGGAACCCTTTGCATTGGAGAAGGATCTTATTAACTGGTGATTAAAGAGTAGCAAGGGTTTATCATGTCAAAAAGCCCTAGATGTGTACTGTCAGAACTCAGAATTTACAATAACCACTGTGTTATGTGACTCATGAATGGATATGATTTTTTTCCTGGGAAAAATTAATATGGCTTTTTTACAACAATGACCTCCCCTGTCTTGTGAACTTGTTGAATCTCTCTGAAAGGATCAAAAAATATGATGATGTTGGTAGAGCCTGCCTGGATTGCCGGAAGCTTTTGATAAGGTCTTCCCAGAAGTTTCTCAGGAAACAAATAGTTTCTTAGAATGTGGAATATGGAACAGAAAAATGGTGAATCTCCAATTGGTTAGGAACCAATAAACAGAGATTAGGAATAAAGTTATTTTTCTAAAAGGCTAAGAAGCAAAAGAGGTGGAAGAATCTCTGCTGTGACTATAATATTCAACATAGTTATAAGTGAATTAGAAATTAGAGAGTGAGCAGGATGGTGAGAAATCCTGCTGATACTGAATTATTCACAGTATTAAAGGTGAAAGTTGATCTTAGAAATGTATAAAGCTGAGTGAATGGACTCAAAATGGCAGATGAATTTCCTTGTAAATTACTGTAAAAAATATCATATGGAGAAAAAATAGCTTTGCATACAAGGTCTACATAGTAATGTAGTTAGTGTAGTAATAGGCAATTTGATGAAAATGACAGTTCAGTCTCCATTAGCAGTTGAACAAAGAAAGTGTTTTTAAGAATTATTTGGAAAGGAATAGGAAACAGAATGATATCATTTGTTCTTTCATAAATATGTCCTTTGCCTGTGTTTAAATACCACATATTCTGCTTATAATACTGCTTCTCATACCTCAGAGAGATTTGAAATTCTGGTTGAAATGGAAGATTCAGGGAAAGGCAGAAGGCATGACTGTAAGTATGGAATATCTTCCATATAACAAGTGGTGCAGTAAGAAAGGAAACTTTATTTTGGAAAAAGGAATAAAAAAGATGAGTATGGTGTGAGAAAGGTCTGTCAGCTCTAGAGTTGCACAGTGAATGTGGACAGGACCGTATAATTGCTTTTGCAATGCAAGAACAGATGAAACTGGCAGAAGGCAGGTTTAAAATAAACCAGAATGTTGTTTATAGTTTTTCCAGTTGTGGACAATGAGGCTTACATGTGTTCAGAAATTTACATGTAAGGAGATTAATGGAATTGACATCCACTGAAATTTAGCAAGGCTGTGGAAACATTGTCAAGTCCAGGAGGTTCCTGATGTGCCTTGGCCTGTTCCTAACAAGCCACTCTGAAAAGGAAAAATGCTGTGACTCATTTATTACAGCAAAACTCAAGATATAACGTTCTGGTTTTTCTTACCACTGGAATCAAAGTAGTTGTTTTCAAGTTAACTTAAATGCTGCTGAAAAAGTAGGGAGGTTCTGGGGACAAAATAGTGGCACACCAGAGAAAGGGCAACAAAGTGGTGAAGGATCTGGAACATAAACCCTGTGAGGAGTGGCTGAGAGAGCTGGAGGTGTTTAACCTGGGGAAAAGGAGGCTTAGAGGAGATCTTATCACTCCCTACCAGTGCCTGAAAGGAGGGTGCAGCCACGTAGGAGTTGGTCTCTTCTCCCAGGCAACCAGCGACAGGACAAGGGGAAATGGCCTCAAGCTGTGCCAGAGGAGGTTCAGGCTGGATATTAGGAAGAATGTCACTGAAAGGGTGGTTAAGCACTGGAACAGGCTGTCCAGGGAAGTGATGGAGTCACTATCGCTGGAAGTGTTCAAAACCAAACAGATGTGGCCCTTTGGGATATGGTTCAGTGGGCGTGGTGGTATTTTGTCAAGGTTGGACTTGATGGTCTTGGAGGTCCTTTCCAACCATAATGTTCTGTGATTCTATTAATTTCTGAAAATTCACCAATTTAAATTCATATTTTGTACAGTAATTTTATCTACTCTTTATTACATTAATATCCCAAGCATTTCCTGGCTTCTGTTTGCTTAGTGAATTAAAAGTTTCAGGTTTTGATGGCTGCAGACAGAGGTTTATAGAAGTTTTACCTAAGCTCCTCTTGGTATTTCAGTGTGGCCATAGTATTGTCATAACTAAACCTTGTGTTTGCCCTTCACATGCATAAAAGAAAAAGAGCTCACAATTCTATCCATCCCTCAAATATTTTAAATTTTAAAAGTATCTCCTTTTTTCTTTCTAATTCATGAAGCTGCAGTGCTTGTCAATGTACTCACTAATCAGTTCATTTATTTTAAGCAAACGTCTTACTTCCAGATCTCTAAGCCAAAAATAAATTCTCTTAAAAAATCAACAGCAATACATACTTACATAAGAAGTTTTTCAGGCTCTGGTTGTAATTATAAATTTTTAAAGTCAACAGTGTCTTGAAGAAAAGCATTCCAAGTACTTAATTTGCCAGGGGAAGCCAAAGGAGGATAAATCAATGCATACTTCCAAGGTAGGCACAGGTAAATGCATGCTGTACTGCTCTTAGTAACTTGACATTCCTCCAGGAGCTCGGAAAGCAGATCTTGTTTACAGAAAATGAATAGACCAAATGGACAGAAAAATTTCACAGTCTGTCACACCCTTAGAAATGAAAAGAATTTGGAAATTGAGGTAATCAGATGCCGTAATAATTATAGGAATGTAAATGATTCAGATTTGCACAAAGGAATCTATTTGTGCAGATGTTATGTATGTGCAAGTCGCACTGGTAGCCACAGTTTCTGTGCAGCAGTTCATTATTATTCATGTAGCATATATTTTTTAGCCAAAATGGATACACTTCTTACTTTCCTTGCACTATTTAAGGTTTAAATGATGGAACTATAATTAATGTTTTCCATCCTCCCTGTGGAGTTTGAAAAATGTGCAGGTTAGAGAAGACATGGGACTATTTAGCAACTATACAAGGAGGTGAATGACTTAAAATATCGAATAAAAACGAGATATGAAAGTGTGGTAATAAAAATACTTTCCTTTATTGTCTTGGAGTTTGAGGTTCATTCTTCTTGGTGCACACATGACCTGTCTTGAGGCAAAATAAGCTCTGTAAAATCCTTTAGAGAGATTCTTGCTGATAAAACTTTTTTTCCCCCAGTAATTCACCGTTCCAATTCAGTGTAAATGTTTTGATTACTTTTGGTTGTTTTTGGTTGGGTTTCTATTTTCAGTTTCTAGGGCTACATAATTATAGCTGACAACAGAGTAATTTAAAATTGTGAATAGCTTGCTTTCTCACATTAACAATACCTTTATTTGCTCTAGAGCAGGAAAGCTAACATTTTGCCAGCTTCGCACACTTTGACATTCAAATAGAATACATCTTTCACCAAGTAGCTGTCCTCTGGCCTATTTCTGTTTAATAAGTCAGGTTCAGGGGTGCAGTGTAATTTCATCTCAATGTTTTGAAGAAATAAACTTTCTCAAGACATATGTGACCTGCTCTAGGAGTAATTACAGTTGGCACGACATCATTTAGACAAACAAATATATATTTCTTTTCTCTTTAGTTTAAAGGTGAGAAGAACAATTATCAGTAAGATAACTCTATATAACATTGTAATATATTTGATATAGAAATGAGGAAAGAAATCGCTTTATATATAGTCCAGTATCCTACCGTTTAACAAGGACGGTGATAATTAGAAAAGTGGAAACTTATGAAGTTTCCAAGGAAAGAATTTTGGCATCAGGTGCCTGTAATGGTCATATATATACTGAGTACATGAAAAAGAGATGTAGGAGAGAAGTTTTGGGCACAGTCAGCACTGCTGAAGTGCCTTTTAGTGGTAGGGTCATGCTTAAATTTCTTTTTGTATTGTATTGAAGTGCAACATTTTAGGTGTTTAGGTGAAGACTGAAAAGCAAAGGGCTGTGTGCAAAGTGCAGGCATGGTAGTGGTGGGGCCAGACAGCATGACAAAGGGCAGTGCATTACCAGATATTGGAGAATTAACAGGTCTTGTGTACAGGCTCATGTGCCTAAGGTACCTTGTGATAACACACCAGTATGGAAAGTCAGAAATTTTGATTTATTTGATGTGTGTATAGGAACATAAGGAAAAGTTTTCTTTTTTTTTTTTTTTTTTAAATTTCCATAACTTTTAACTAAACCATTGGATTAGTTTGGATGGTTTTGGTGTTAGCTTTTTTGGCAGTGGAGGAGCATTTTTTTTGTTTTTCTGTTACCTTGTTGGTGAAATTCAGATTTTCACATTGTGCATGGTCTGAAAGGGACTATTTTCCTGATTTAGAGAGTAGGTTGTTGAATCATACAAACTTCTTGTCTAAAAATCATTTCTCTGTGAGTAATTTAATTCTTAAAATAAAACATCGCAATATTAATTCTGCTGAAACACAAAAGTTTAAAAAAATATATATTGTTATTCAAATTTTACTATATTATGCAATATAACCATATAATTTGAATAAAGATACTGCCTCAAAGTTATTGGAATAAATTAAAAAACATATAGAATTTCTCAGCAGTTTTAAACAACTGCAGATTATTAAATCTCTCTTCTTACAGATTTTGAGATTCAACATCTGCAAATTTTGGTCATGTCCCAGCTGAGCTGAAATATCCATGACAAAAAATATACAATAGAACTTTTTGACATTGAACATGAATATTTTTGTTGAAGTTGGCAGCTCTAAGCAGACAAAACTCCATCCTTAGCTTTTAGCATTAAACAGTCCTTTTGAATGCAACAATCCTTCAACCCCGTAAAGTTAACTTACTCTGTGTAGTGTTTTCAGCTGCTGGTGTCTTATTGGTTTGGAGTGATCCAAGATGTCATAGTTCTGCTCTTAATTAGGATGACTAAATGGTTGAGCTCTTTGTGAGCCTGGAGCCAGTTGGTGACAAAAGTATTTATGCCTTTTTCTGCCTCCACTGTACTGCTTGTCTTGCTGGCATCATGAAATTAGATGGTATGTTTTTGTGCTGGTTTGCTTATAACATCCACCTTGTTTTTCATGGTGATTGTCAATTGAGAAGATATAAATTCTGTGTCATCAAAAGGAGGGAACTTCAGTTTCAAAAAGCAAAATCATTATAACCAGCCTTGGTTTTATTGTTGACTTTTGGGATAAGCTTTGCAAGTCTTGTGAGAAGTCCCAGCAAGATGAACTCTTGCTTCAGGCACCAACATGTCCATGCTTGCAGAGTGTCTTGGTTCCTTTTTCTACCCCTCAACTGTGAGCAATGATGGTTGTTTTGAAAGTATTCATTGGTCAGTGACTGTCAGATCATAATTCAGCTGTGATGAAGTAAACAGAACAAGTTTAAAGTCTTCAGGTGAATTCCTTCCATCTGTCTAGACTTTTGTAGACGATGCAATTAGATATCTTGTTCTCTGAGATGGTAACAAAGAATGTATCTGTGAATAATTTGAAGTTCATCTTTGAAGAGGACTGACATCTTCTGTGTCAGAAACTTGGAACGTAGCCAGGAGGCTGTGAGGTTCATCTGATTTCACTTGCCATGGCCCTGGCTTAAGTAGGATTAGAATTCTTTGGTCTATAATGTGAAACATAAAGATTTGACAGGTCCTTTTCTGCTCCTACCTCTCTTAAGTCTTTTGGTGCAAATTCTGATTTCTTCTGCTCAAGCCTCCTTAGTTCACATTGTCCTTTTGCACCTCCTGAGCCCTCTGTAGTGGATCGATTTCCTTTCACCTACTGTGTCATCAGATCTGTCTGAATTATTTTCCTCAAATCCTTCCGTTGCTGAATAAAGGATGTCATTATGGTTTTGAAGATTATTCAGAAACTGAACTGTCTCCTGCAGTACCAGATGTCTGATACAATGATTAATGAGTTTTCAAGATGGCATTTCTTTCCCACCTTGTTCTTCTGTTGAAAAATAGAACAAATGAGAAGTGCTACCATTCAGAAAATGTGTCTCAATCCTGAAGAATAACAAGTACCTTTGGTTATGACTCTTCTCCATGGACTTCCTTCTAATTATAGTATTCATTGCTGTGATTAGTAAGGGTGGAATTCATTTTAACATATACACCTCTCCTCTAAGAATAACTGTGAGGTATCTAATTTTAGAGAGAAATTTTCTTGTCTTTAAAACCACTTTCTGTTTTAATAGAAAATTGCAGAACTTCCTTCTGTTCAGCTTATAAAGAAATGTCATCTATTCTGGCATAAACCCATAAATCCAGCTGCTTAACTATTGGGAATTGTAAAGCTACTTAATAATTTTAATTTTAATTTTAATAATTTTGTTGAATTGGGGAGGAAAACAAAAAGAGCTAAGTAGCATTATGTAGTTAATAGTCTTTAATTTAAGGCAACATCATTGCATTCTCATGCCTCTTATTTACACCCATTCGTAGAAAACTGTCAATTAAACCAAAATAAGGAGAAACACACCATTGGCATAGAATAGATGTTAGAATATTGTGGAATGCAATGATTAATACCTGAACAACAAAGTTATACTAAAGGTTCAATGGAAATAGCAGAATTGAAGCTTAGCTTGAAACTCATGTATTTCTGTTAGGTGGGTTTTTTTCTGAAATCTAGAAGCAGGCCTATGGAGACTGGTAAAAATAAGTCTTCTATTTAAGTAATTTATGTCGTGGTTTATAGGTTAATAGAGATTTTAAGGCTGAATTTTTTAAAGAGCCCTCTGGTAATATATCTAAATGCATTTTAATAGTGAGGATAGAATTCATCTAAATCAGTTGTAGCTGTCTAAATGTTAGGCATTTATTCAAAAATAGTTGCTGAGATTGCCTCTATGTTCGAAGAGAAAAGATTGATTATATGAAGTGACATTTATCATAGGTGGCTAAAAGTTTGAGAGAGAAATCATCACTAATATCCACAGAATCACTGGGACATTGTTGATGATAGAGCTGCCGTACATAGATCCTGCATGTAAATCTGGGGAGATTGGTGGAAGTCAGGATGGTAGAATTTAGAACACCAGAAAACTTCTTCATGTAATTGCTGCTTGGTAACATACTCAAAAATATTTTTTGTCTATTGATAGATCTCTTAAAATCTTCTGGTGCAAATCCTGATTTCTTCTGCATAATTCTCCTTTATTCACATTGTCCTTTGCTAACATATTTAAAGCTCTTTAAGAATTCCAAATTAATTTAGGATCAGGTAAAAAGACAAAAATTTAAATTTTGATAAATATTACCATGTCTGATACTATTAAATAACCAAATTCCTGCAGTTGACTTCTTCACACCTACAGAGCTGATAACCCAGGATGAAACTGCCCTGTAGCTGAAGTGCTAAGTGGTTTTCCTTCAAGCCAAAGAAATCTCCCAATACATTTTCTACTATGGAAGTGAAAAGTCTTCTTCCATTTAAACTTGCTACAAATTTCCGTGCACAGATGTTTCAAACAGATCCATACATTTTATGTGTAGGACAGTTTTCAGCTGGGGCAAATAAAAAAATAGCTGTTCTAAAATCCATGGCACTGAGAATGTGTGACTGAAACAAATACTTTTATTTTTGGTATAGCAACAGTACTGGGGACATAGCATCAAAAAGTCCCCACACTAAAATATTTGTGAACTAATTTTATTTCTGATTTGAAGCAAGCAGAAATCTCCAAATCCAAGACAATTGCTTAATGTTGTATTTCACCATATTATTTAGCCAAATTGCTTCTATTTTACATTTTTATGAGGACCAGCGCATTTTCCAGGAAAGTTGAAGTATATATGCAGTATGACCTATACAGCAATAATAATTACAATTCCAGGCATCTCTAAATATTCTAGTCCTTCAATAAAGTTTCATGCAGTTTTTTTGTAGTACACTTAAGATGCTATCTGTGTTTACAGCAGATCCCAAGCATATTAAAGCAAATTATTTAGGAATGCAACAATTAGAAGAAATCTGGTAGAACAAATATATAGCAGGCAGCTTTTATATAAAGAATAGTTTGGCTATATAATATTTTTTGATGTTTATGTAACTTTCTAGGTGAGCATAAAGAAGGGAATTGAAGAAACCCTGATTTAGGTCAGATAGCATTATAACCTCCCCTTTACCTTGAAAAGAACAGTCAGTACCTTTTTTTCCACCTGTTAGACAGATTGATTGTAACTTCTCAAAATGTGGAACAACAAGATTAATGTAACGATTTTAAACCGTGCATGCAGATAAACACTAGGCACCATGTGGAACAGGGATAATGTGGAACAGGTAGTGTTCTATTTTAGTTGGTACAAACAGGACAATAGTCTTTGTCTGATGTAACTAAATATCCTATTTTTAATATATGAAATTGGATGATTAGCAGTCTTGTGATTTCAACTGATAGCTTTCCTATCAGCCAAAGATTAAAAATTGTGAGTGAGAGCAGTGCTACTTCAGGAGTCTATGAAAAATAGTCGTTATTTAAAGCACAAGAGAAAAACCAGAAAATCAATATACTCATCTTGGAATCAGGCTGTTGTCCCTTGTACCTGGAGAAAAGTAATAACATGAAAAGGCCCTTCTCCAGAAGTGTGGGGTTTTGGTAACAGTGTGTAAGGAAGCTGCCCTGAACCTGGGTACAATTTGTTCTCTCCATAGAACAAAATTTACAGGTTGACATCTTGGGAAGGAGGCACAAATATGACCCTGGATGAAAGGGCAGGTGGGGGGTTTCTGGCTGAAAAAGGCTTAGTTAGAAGGTCCAGGGGATTCACATATCATCTGTCTTGAAAATAGGCACTTGCATGACCTTCTACTTCTGATAGCTCATGGAGGGGTGTATCTGAGAGGGAAACTAATGAGTTCTTGATAGTGAGACTAGGAATTATTTGAGAGCTTTGGGAGAGGTTTTGAAGATAAGGGAAGTTTTTTGGCAGTGCTCACAAAGGCACACTTGTCAGCAGTGTGCAGACCTGTGTGTTAACATTGCCTTCATTTTAAGCACTCTTTCTGCCATGAACTGAAGGCTACCTCAGCAGCTGCTGCTCCTGCCTGATACTGTGCACAATTGTTAGGGAATGTTGGGACTACAAGGCAAGGGACTTGATTTGCATGAATTGTTTGTTTTTTGGACTATCTATGGCCAAGGAAGGGGTTTTTTTTCCCCCCTCCCTGAGTTTTCCTGAACTCCACATATCCATTCTGACTTGCAAGATAAGATCGAGTCAGATTTATCACATTTGATCTTGTTCTTATTTGGGGATGATGTTTTCCATTGTCTGACAAAAGTTGTTTGCAGGATTTAAAGATTATTGAACATTGTAATAATCCTCAAATACTTAAAATCTTTCTAGCATTACATAGTCCTCAGGAAAACGTTAAATCCCTTTGTTATGTTTAAAAGATATTTTCCATAAATTTGAACCTTCCAGATTAAGAGGAACTGTATAACTTTATGTTGGCTAAAGTCAAAAGACATCTCTAGATTTAATTTTGCCATAGATTTTCCAAGCACTACCTGTAAATTCTCTGCTGCTCAGTTTTCTGAATTGTAAATCTGAAATATGAACAGTAAAAAGCTTTTTTTGAAAAAAACAAATAAGCTATAATGTATAAGTTAATTCAGAGGATAGACAGTACCATCACCATAGGATACTTATGATCATTTGTCTCTGTGCCGCTTCTGCTGCTTTTAAATATATTTTTTCCTAGTTGCATCAGTGCAACAAAATCAGGATGATAGCAGTCATAAAATGGTTTTGGTTGAAAGATCCATCTAGTGGGTTATTTAGACTGTCCCCCAGAATTGTGATGGGTTTGGCTGGCAGGAGATCATATAGCAAATATTTGATAGTCCGTTGAAAAAAAAAAAAAAAGACAAAAAAGACAGAAGAGAAAAAAATGTATATGCCAAAATCCAGAAGGTGCCTCTTGGCAAAGTTTTATAGACATTTTAGATCAGTAACAAGAAAAGGTAGGTAGCTACTCCCCATTACTCCTTCCTAAACAGCCAGGTAATTACTTTTGGCATTTTGACAAGTGTTTGCTGGAGTGAAGGTCAAAGCTGTCAGCATAGAAGATCTATGCTAATCTGCTCAGCTGGAGAAGTCTCAGGTAGCTAATGTTTTGTAATTAGAAGTTGTGGAAACCAGTTTTCACTGTAGTTTTGCACCGAGCATAAGTGAACTAATAATACAGATTAATTTCATTTATCAAAGTTCACAAAAATTAGCTAAATGGGTGCTTAGGAGTAAACATCCAGTATGAAATTGGAGAAATATGAGAAATCTGTGGTACAGAGTAAATGTATATATTTGTATGCATATATATGTGCGTGTGGTATTATGTATGTACACACATATATGCATCATACATGTTTATTGTGTATATGTGTATTTGGCTATACATGTACACAGAGATAAATAATGATAATACTTTTACTTTACATTGAGAAATATTAATGTAAAGAAGAAAGGAAAGGAAAGGAAAGGAAAGGAAAGGAAAGGAAAGGAAAGGAAAGGAAAGGAAAGGAAAGGAAAGGAAAGGAAAGGAAAGGAAAGGAAAGGAAAGGAAAGGAAAGGAAAGGAAAGGAAAGGAAAGGAAAGGAAAGGAAAGGAAAGGAAAGGAAAGGAAAGGAAAGGAAAGGAAAGGAAAGGAAAGGAAAGGAAAGGAAAGGAAAGGAAAGGAAAGGAAAGGAAAGGAAAGGAAAGGAAAGGAAAGGAAAGGAAAGGAAAGGAAAGGACTTATTGTACTTAATAAAGGTGCTGAAATAAAAAAATGTGCTGGAAATTTCATGTACAAAAATTCAATGCATGCAAAATATTCCCATTTTTCTTGTGGGCATTTTCACTTCATCCAGCACTACTCTGGGAATGGATTTGTTTAATCTAGACAGTTTTTAAACTGCTGAAGTACTTTAGCAAGATATGAGAAAATAAGAAAGAAAAAAACATTGAACAAAAAAGCTTATTAGTACAATTATGAAAACAAAGAAGATTTATGTAATGTGTCATTTCTTTTATAACATTGATTGTATTTTCCTTGTGTTATATTCATGTCTTTATCAGACTAAACTAAAAATTATTGTTCTCACTTATCATTGTGTTCTTTGTGCTACTGAAAGTGTCTGTATGTATGTGTATATATATATATATATATATATATATCTTTTTAAGACAGAAGTGGAATGTTTCAGAGGAGTTCAAGGTGTTCAGGTGTGCTAAACTCCAGACAGCCCCTCAGGTTTGCAGTGATTTCACATACAGTTAAGTGTTCTTTCCCTCTGATTTTCCGTTGTGAATTAAAATACTCAATATAGGTATTTGGTGACCATGAAATTTTTTACTGTTCATGGAGAAAGAATGCAGACCTTCAAAAGGAATGGTTTGGGACTGATTGGTGTGTACTGTGGAAATGGAGGCCAGGATTTGATGGCCAAACCTTAGACCTAAACCTAAGGAGAGAAGGTTGCAACGTTTCAGTGGTTGCAGTCAGAGCTGGACTAGAATTTCATTGGTAACAGTCAAAACATACTGGTTTTTTGCTGAGTAGTTTTTAACCTTGATCAGCTCTGCCACACAAACTGTTGAACTGTTACCAATCAAGAGCCATGGGGCTGCAGCACTGAGGAAAATATTCCTCTGACAATTTTTGATTTTACATATAATTCAGAGCAAAAAGAGATAAAGGTTTAAATCTAGTTCTAAAGAACAGTAGGGTAATCTGAAACATAGACTTTAATTAAGAAAAAGATTATTTTTTTCTCCGGGATTTAATGATTGAGCTTTTATAGGAGATAGTTAAGCTTTTTTCAACTATTTTATCATTGCAGGGAACCCACAACACAACTGATTTTGGAAAGAGAACAGAAAATGCTTCCCTTTTTTTCCCTCCCTGTCCTTCCTTCTCTGAATGGATTTTGTGTATTATATTATTCTTTCTGACATTTCCTTCCTTGGCATTTTTCCTCTTCAAGGGAATCATCATAGATTCATTCTCTTAATTCATTTAACAACTTGAGGGTGTATCCTGCACCCATGTGCAGCGATATAGTTGTGAAACTCACATTAACATTAATGAGAAATGTGCAGCTAAAATCAACCACACTGGGTATAGTTACTATCCTTGGCTGTAAAATGGATTTGCACATTCAAACAAGAATTATTTCCACTTAAGAACTGGGAAGTCAGAGAGGTTATTACATTGTTTTATATTAAATTAAGATTATTTTAAAATTATTTTTTAATGTGTTTCAAATTGAGAAATTCACCTGCTATAGAACCTGTTATTTTATGTTGCAACTTAATGTTTTCAAAGTTAGGTCACATTTTTGTCAAGTAAGCCATTTTCACTTGGTACCTCCAAATACTCTGTTTTCTTTAAGGTTTGGTAAAATATGTTAATGTCTCTTATTTGTTGGTAAATTAATATCTTTTTAACTTTATGATGGAAAATCAGATGCCCCTCCCAGGTTTTCTGATATAAACATGGATGGATCCAAATATTTGCAATGATTTTCTCAGTTCTCCTGCAAATCTGCTTTTTTATCTGCTCCCTTTTCCTCTCATTCTATCCAAGACTCATTTTCCTGCTTGCAGCAAAGCTCTCATAGAATAACTAATTATTTGGAATCAGCAGTGGGGACAAAAAAGATTTGGAAGCTGGGAGATACGGTAAGGCTAGAAAAGCAGGAATGAGTAAGTGAAGTATGGACAAGGAAGCCAATTCTCTTCTCTGGTTATTAAAGTGGTGATGAAGCAGTGCTTGGATATTTATTACACATTTTTCTACATACTGCTTGTGCTTCTCTGATACTCTTTGCCAGTGTGAATAAGTGCATCCATCTCTCACTTTATATTGGTTTCTTGCTGTGCTAGATATAGGTAAGAAGCATCAGAGAGTTTAAGAGCTCTAATTTGGTTAAACTGTTAAACTGATATCCATTATACACTGATATCTGTTATGCAGAAAGCAACCATAAATGTTACAGTTGGCAGATATTTATGTGTAGAGGCGTATGTACCAAAATGAATTATAACTTGCCCTTAAGAGTTTTAAACAAACTTGGTGGAATATTGCCATACAGTTAAATAAATCTTTGCTTTAGACAGAAGGCAGTAAGCATCTAAGAATCCTCCTTCCAAAAGATGTTTGCATTTCAGATATCTTTACTGAGAAAAAGCAGAAATGGAAGCTATCATGATAGAATGGTCAGCAATACAGCAGACAGTCCACAGCATGTTTTCACTATCACATGGATACCTTCAAGTTCAAGTTCTGACACCCCTGGGAATAGGCTTCAATGTGGCTTTTAGTGTGCATCTGCTAATGGCTATTGGGTTATCACTGGTGCCACTGGTGGCCAGCCTTCGTGCTCCTGGTCCCTATTCAAGGTAAAGGCTTGCAATTCACACATATTCATTGAGCCACTGTTATTGGTTTAATGAGCAGTGGTATCATAAGAGGCAAAACTGAGTTTGGGGTAGATCCCTGCAGGAATATGAAATCTATTGCTGGTCACGCCCTACCCTCGCCCAGGCACTTATGTGGGAGAGACTGTCTTTGTTGATGCTTACACGTGCTAAAGTTAGATAGTACACTTATACCCTTTATAGTTAAAGTACTCTGCATTCTTTTGACACGTTTATCACATTGAAGAGAGAATTCCTAGAAGTCAATGTACAAATTTTTTGAAAAAGGTGAAACCAGTTATATTTGATTTCCATACTCTTCCTTCTGAGCACTGCTGGAGATATTATACATGACTAAAGGGACCAGATACAGCCATTCATATAGAAACCAACTCCAGGGCAAAATTACTTTTTACAGATTTTAAATATACTGTGTCTTTGTTTGTGTTGAGACATACAACTCTTTCTTGAATTCTTTTTTTCACGTCTAAAATTTCGGATATAGGAAATTTCTGTTCTGTTCAGGAACTGTTGTACCTGATAGAAGTGCACTTGAGTGCATCTTCTATTTGTGGAGATCTTAAAGAGTCCTTGAACATGTTCCAAAATGTGCAGATGGGTTCTGCCCTTGTGCCAAGGGAGGGGGAAGTCGCAGGTCTCCAGCAGTGTGCCAGGGAGCCCAGGCTACCGCAGTGACTTTGTCAGAATCACTTTTTAGAGGCTGGTATTTATCATGGTAAATCAAAGTGTTTATGATTTATGGTGAAATAGTTATTTTTAATCCTGAAAGATGTCCAGATTAATGAAATACTGTCATACAGAACTTCTAACACTAAATGTGGTGGGACACAGAGGAAGGTCATGCCCCCTTAAAATATCTTCCATCTTTTATTTCCAAGAGTCTTTAAACTTTCAAAATACTATATATCTGTGGAGCTGACAATTATCTTTTCTCCAGAAGATTTCTGGAAAGATTATAAGAACAAAAATTTCCTTCAATGTTTTAGAATTCTGATGAATCCTGAGTGATGATTATCAAATTGAGACATGACACTTATTTTGATATTTAGCTAAATTCTTCTGACAGGATTTTTGTATATAGAAATGAGAGAGTTCCTTAAAATTTATATGTCATAAACTTTTACAAATTTTCATAAGTATGCTTGGCTAGTTCATCTTTTATCCTAACCCTGGCATATTTCTTTTGAAAACAATAGAAGTAAAAACATGACATTCTAATTTCCTTTTTCATTAATATTATTATTCTAGTTTATGGACATACTTTGCTGCTTTCCAAAATCTGCTCCATTTTTAATTTTTTTAGGGCATGATTTCCCACATTTTAATAGAAGATATTTCTTTTTATCTGTAATTAAATCCATAACTTGTTATTCTCAGAAGGTTATTATGGATTGTGACTTGACTGTTACAAAAAAATTGCTTAAAGAGGCTTCTAATATCAATTTAGTGTAAGGATTTAATTTATTATTCATTAATTTTGCATTCATTGTAATAGCAGTAATCGTTATTAACTCATTGGGTAGGTATGAGAATGTCAGGCACACTATATTTCCATAGAAATTCAGTTCATTAGTCATCTTTGGCAAAACATAAAATACCATTCATGCATTATTGTTGTCACTTGTTTCTCTTTATAATTATATGCCTGTTATTTTACATAAATATCTTCATACGTGTAAGTGGTACTGGAATTTAAAAGTTTCAATACATGCATAAACTCCCTTGTCTGTCCTTATGGCAACATAAATTTTGGTGGTTTAAATCAAAATAGCTTCACTCAACTTATGACAGAATAAAGGCTGTTTTCACATTTTATTTTAAAGAAAACACTTTCAAATATTGTCGGTTTACATTGGCAGAATGTGTTGATTTTTTTCATTCATACACGTCTGCTTTTTAAACAAAGCTTTCAGTTTAGCAATGCAGAATTCTAATTTTTATTTCAAACTAATTCTTAGGTTCATTGGGACATATATAATTTCCTATTTGAAAATGAGAATTAGTATTTTCTCTTCATTGCCGTTGTATATTTTGAAGTGTTCAGAATAGAATTGTATTATTTTTTTTTCATAAATACCTCAGGTGCATCCTTCTTAACTGTCCCATATTTCTGAGACTTCATCCTTTGACTAGTAAATGATTCTGCTCATGTCAAACATGAGTTGCCTGAATGTGTTGGGAAAAAACCAAGTGTGTTTAGCATCGTGCCAGCTAATTACAGTGGCTACCTTGCAGCTCAGTGTTGAATTGGACTTGTCCTTCTGAGCACAGACCCAATCAGTCATGGTCAGTGTTGTGTCAGCTAACTCAATTCTTGGTAATCAAATTTAAATGTAAGAGTGCATTTCTCTAATTCAGGTGTCTTTCGTTTTAGCTGCTTTAAGTATAAGCCAGTCTACCTTGGCTCCCGTTACAATCAGTGCAGTGTAATAAGTGCTTCCAGAGGGTAATACATTTCATCCCATGAGAGGTGTCTGTCTCATCTGGAGCTCCTCTGTCTCATCTATCTCATACATGTCTATCACACTTATGATTGGTGTCTAAGACAGGTCAAGTACATATCATCCCCCTGAGGATCCTGCTATTCTCCATTAACTGCAACAGGAGTCTGGCTTAGATTTCAGACTAAACAACATCTCCCAGTGAAAGCAAATCCCTCAGATCTCTTTCAAGCACCCTAGAGCACATTTCAGAATTAATATGGCCATGGAAATCTTTTGCGAAGGGAAGGGCAGCATTTTTTGGAGCAAAGTGTTTCCAGTTTCTCTTCTGCAGAGAGGACGGGTTGTACCTCACTGAGCCCAGTGTGGTCTGGTAGCAGTTTGGGCACTGAGCAATACTTTGGCTGCCAGAAGCTCTTTCAGAAAAGTGATGTTTTGTCATGACCCTCAGTCACCTCTGGCCATCCCATACTGATATCTCAGGTGCTTGGATCACCTCAGAGGGCATGTGCTGCTGTGTTTAGTCAACAGAATAAATAAGTGGGGGAAAAGGGCAAAGGGTAATATTTTGTTGCTGGTGGCTTTTAAAAGTAATTTTCAAATGGTTTGTTCTACTTCAGTGCACATCTAGCTTCTGCTGAGACCAAACTGCCTTCGCTTTAAAAAAAAAAAAAATATTGCACTTAATAACCCTCTTAGAGAAATGACAGTAGCAGTTTCAGTTCTGCAGCAGTCGTTGCCTTTGACTCCTCTCCAAGTAGGCTGCCATTTTTGGGCAAGTGAAGTTTGTGGTGGAAGTAATGTCACCAGTTTGCACATCAGTGTGTGGGAAAAGCAGATCTTTTTGAAAAATGTTTTCTGGTAGGTTGCAACTGATATTTAATTTGATTTCTTTTAGAGGATACCTTAGTTTTGATATAAACTGTCGCTTATTCTTACCTTTCTCCCCCAACCTGTTTTTCTTCCACCTCTGCAGAAGTGCTTTGCATTATTGTGGCCTGGAGCATCTCTGAGTTTTCTCCTAGGAGCATCTGACTCTATAAAATTATCTAATATAGATAAATAATGCTGTTTGCTGCACAAACTGCATATGTATAAGCAAATCTCTGTCTAAATTGCTGACAAGAACAGCAAAACACAACAGTGAAACTTGAAATCCAAAATGCATACATTCTAAAATTCTCCTCTCAACTTGCTCCTGATCCTTGGCAAAGGCTCTTGTGATTTTAAAAGATAAATAATCCTTACTTTGTTATTTCCTGACGATATGTATAGCCATAGAGGCAAGGAGATCTCTTCAGGGATTAACTAGACTGTAAATTGAATCTCTGCTCATCATCACACCATTTCCATCATGTTTGTTTGTCCTTTTAGGAGAAACTTTGGTTTGGCTAAACCCTTTCCTGGATATTGAAGAAAATTTGGGCACAAAGCAGGCTGCCAAGGAAAACTATTCTTACATCATTACAAACCTGCTGGAGGAGTGTGTCTAGCTCAGGCTCTATTAGGGAGATGTTTGGAGGTTAGCAGACCTTCTGTGAGACCTTCTGGTTTGTGCTTTGTTAAAAAAACCCCACAAAACATAAAAAAACCCCACATCAACATTAAATTTGGAAAGTGAGGGAAAGTAATGTTCTACTTGAAGAGAATGAATATTTCAGTGAATGTAATTCTATCTGCTGTTAAACTTAGACCATTAGCTTCATTGAGTATGCAACATCTTATTATTTGTGCTGCTTCCTAAAATATCTCCTGTGTTATTAAACAATCTTTTTCGTTATTTTAAGAATCAGTTCAATTTTAGTTGTGTTGTGAATAAAAACTTCAAGGAATGCCATTTTGGACATATCTTAATTAGCAGCTTTAAATGTCGTTGCCTTTAAAAATGAAGGAGAAAGCCATATACTACTAAGTCACAGATGTGATATTTGTCACTTTTTACTCAATGTGATTTTCAATTTTTCAGTGTTTTCTTGTGATTTTTCTCAGCTTTAATAGAGACAATATTACATGCATTGTTGGTTGAACTGTGACTGAATCATCTCCCTATTACAGGCAAATGGAGTCTGAAAGACACCAGCTGAAAAATTTATACATTCTTTGAAAAGTACACAGTATGACTCTTATGGCACTGAGAGTTAAAACTTACACAACTTATGCAGCTTTATTAACATGTGAAAAATTTTTTTCTCCAGTGAAGCTGGTTTTTGGTTTTTGTTGTTTTTTGGTTTTTTAGTGTCTCTTTTACATGCAGCAAGGTAAATCACAGTTGTGGATAAACTGAAATGACACATTTTTTTATCCATGTGATATGCAACTGCACACTGCTGTGATAGAGAAAACCCCTCTAGAAAATTGTCCATGTATTCTTCTTTTTCACAGCATACATGGGCAATAGTGGAGTCTTTCTCTCAATAAACAAAAGCAAAATCTCTTTTCATTAAGGATATTTACTGATATATTCCACAATTTTTCTGCCCTTTTTTAATTACATTGGGAGCTTATGCAAGCAACTGATATGTCAACATGTCTATGTAGACACTTAGGTTTAGATGTCTTGATTTGAGAACTGAATTCCACCCATACCTTCCTCTGAATTTGATGCCCTGGCACTTCAACGTTTCTCACTTACAAACACCAAAAAAGCTGGCTATTTATTAATTTAGGTCTTCCTTGACTTTTCTGCACAAACTGTGAGAGACACATTTCAGAGTGCAAGTTAGTCTTAAACAAGGATGAAAATAATTATCTAAATAAGAGCTCATTTACAACTTTCAGTCAATAATTAAAACATTTATAGTTTCTTGATGTTAAATAGTGATAAAGTCTCATAAAGGGATATCCTTAAATTTTAGGAAGGTAAAAGAAGCAAAAAGTTCTCTTCAGGTGTTTTTTTTCCTGTTGTTTTCCAGTAACATTAGTTTGTACTTTTATTAAGCATCTGTGCCATGTTTCCAGCAAAGATAAAATAAATAGATGGGTAGTTGATTTGAATCTAGTAAAATAACAGTGTTCCTCTTGCCATAGTATTCAAAAATTTTACATCACTTATTACTATTAATGTTATAATGTTATCCCTTCAACAGCAGTTAGAGATAAACAACAAATTCCTGTTTTCAACTTATTTTAGTGCATTCACAATTCAGATTCCTATTAATATAGACTGAAGCTTGTGATGTAGATTGAAACTTGTTAAACACATTTTTTCACATTTGGGTTAAAAAATAAACTGAATTTAATTCTGTCAATATTAAATCTGTCAAAGAAACATTCTAATTTGCCAATTTAAGATACTAGAAAATGCAGAAATCTGTTCTATTTTTTTAATATATATTAAATGAAGTAACAGAAACAGTATATGGAATTAATAACAATCACAGTCATATATCAGTTATTTTATACTATATGAGACCTGTGCTTTTTTGTAATTTCAGTGTCAAGATGTCATTTCATTGTCCAGATATTTCATTATTTCACTATTTCAACATCCTACATTTATTTTGAAATGCCTCTGAATTACATTTCTTATTTCAGACTCTTAAGTGATTTCTGTAGTTCATCTCTCTGTGCTACAATACACTAAGATGGAGTAATAAGCACATGCAATTGGATAGATTATCTCTGTGGTAGAGACACACCATGGCTGTGCAGAAAATATCTCCATGCTATGTTTTGTTCTTCCCTTCCCTCTTCTGGTTTGTGTGAAATCAGGAGATTATATGGATCAAACTAACTACATTTTATTTACATGTGAGACATCATTAAAGTCAGGGCTAAGGTGGCCTTTTTTTTTCCTGCCATGCTCAGTGGTACCCTAATCTGATTTCCATCAAAACCACTGGACTTCAACTTGAATTATTTGCTGAATATATCTAGTCTTATACACAGACTTTTGCTCTACAACTACTTGATACTCTTCCTGGTGTGTTTATTCCCTCTGGCCTGTACTACAAACCACGATACAAATCTGTATAATCAGTTCTTCCTGATTCATTTCTATGGATGAAGTCTCAGTCTGTTATCAGAAATTCACTTGGTCAGGATGAATATATGAATTCACCATTTTCCTGTGCCTTGGCAAGTTTGAACCTATGCCTTTAATCACAATGCTAGTAAATTCCTGGGAGGAGATTTCTCAGCCTTTCCTCCAGAAGCTGTTAGGCTCTGCATGGAATAATTGAACTTCCACTGGCCTGGAGTGCAGGAGAGCAAAGGGAACACTGCACTGTAGTAGTTTGATGAGTCATCTCCAAGTTCTGCCTTTTGCTATACATTTAATGTAAATCAGTGACCTGTTCATTGAAAAAAGAATTGAAACTGAATTCTTCTCTTTGCTGGTTAAGGAGCGTAGCCACAACATCCACTTGTGAGCCCAGTCCTTATGGATAGACCCCAATAATTTTTCCACTTTTAGGGGATCTTTTTGATTTATCTGACATCAGTGTAGTTTCTTCTACTGTTTCATAATCTGTGCTAGCATTAATGCATCTTTAGAGGTATTGGCTCCATGCTTCGGAGGGGGTCCACTTACTTGTTTGTTTTTCAGATGCAAGGAAGGTCAACAAGTAATGAATAAATGTCAAGAAAGATCACTTATGAGAAGTGGATGCTCTGCATAATAAACATTAGCACATGTTTAACAAAAAATTTCCTCCAGTAGAAGTCATTCCCATATTAATTTAATCCTGCTGTCTAAGATAATACAATCTCTTTGAAACAGTCTTGATTCTTAGTGCATAGGGACCTTTTCTGGATCAGAGGCCAAATTTCCATTACCTGATGAGCTAATCTGACGTGACAGGCTCATATGCAGATGGGGAATCTCTTGTCAATAGTTTTCTTCAGAGACAAAGAGAAACAAATGTCTATATTCATTCTCTCACTTCATGCATGAGTAACATTACCTTTCTATCTTCCTTTCACTCTATTCAGGTAGTCATTGAGAATTTAAATATAAGCTTTTGTGTTCCTGACTTAGCTTATGAATGCAAAGCTGTTTACAGAAGACTGGCATCCTTGTCTGTTTGTTTAAGTACAGTATGTATTTTGACATGTAAATTTACATGAGGCATATTTAATCAGTCACAATGATATGCTAATTGGATTCCTGTATGAACTGCATAAAAACAGCATTTGAAAAAAAAAAAATATGAAGGGAACTTATTACCAGCTGAGACACTTCCTAATCAGTATTATGCATCATCAAAATGCACAAGGATAAAAGTGATAGATTTTCAGGACTTTTGTAACCAATTTAAAAAAAAAATGAACTAAAGAAAAAACTGTCTTTTTCTGAGAAGCCTGAAAGTTAGAAAACAGCAACTGAAATCCATAAATTAGAATGCCAAAAATCTCTCAAATGCCTCTGTAGGTTTTGGATGTTGTTCACTGACATAATTTGTGTTCTGATAAGGTTATAGGTTGATCTTGTCTCCAAAAGAGCACTGACATTTAGACTTCAGCTCTATCTGCCCTAGGGATTTGCTCAAGCATTTTGAATATAGTTTTTTTAAATATATATTTTTATAAGCAGCTCTGACTTTTTCAGGTGCCAGTGGTTCACTTTCAAGCAAAAGCAAGCCGTGCCACTGTAAACCAGCTACTACATATCCATATGTATGAGCCTACAATACTCTCCCATTCCCCTTCTGTTTATGTATCTGAATTTCCCTGGTAAAGTTTTAAAGCTGATAGTCTTGATCAATTTTTTAAAAAATGTACCCGTGGATCTATTCTTTGGTGGTCACATCAGACTCATTCTAATTTCTCTCTTGTAGATCACTATGCCTACATATTTCTGGCATAACACAACATAAGTTTAGCACACTTAGATCCCCAAACTGATTCAGCTACTCATTTCTGGCCTTTACTGAAGATAATCTTAGTTTATAATATTTTACTTAGATTTGACTGCACAAGAAACAGACAATTACAGACATAGGTAAGGCCACAGGATCTCTAAATTAAGGGATTTACTGTGGAAGGAAAAGGAAGGCTTTTACCTGAGTTTAGTCCAAGAGTGGGGAAGCAGTGAAATTTATACAAAACTTTAAAATAATGAGCTGAAAGCCACCAGTGCTAGCCAGTGGGGGAAAATGGATAAATAGGTTACCTCAGTTTTCTTACCTCAGTAGAGTTTAGCTACCTGGATAGAGCTGAAAATAAGGTACTGGGAATCCTGGGAACAGAGCTCTTTCTGAGAATAAACAGGAGGAAGAAAACATAATGATTCTTCCCCAAGAATTGGGTTCCTCAAGAGTCCACAGATATCACACCTTGGGGAGACTGGAAACCACATTTTCCCAGCCATGGGGGTGACTCTGGAGAGCCAACTACTGGGCACTGACAAGGGGAAAAAGGGGAACAGAAAACATCTTTTCTGTCCTTGCTGTAAAACCTGCCCTACATATCTGGGAGCTGAGCACTACTGGCTCCAGAGGTGCCCAGCCTAGGGGTTGGGGCTGTCAAAGTGGAATAGGAAAGAACTGAGAAATTTGATTATTGTGTTTACTGGTTTTGTTCCTCTCAGTGATGGTGGAGCATAACTATATAGATACTCTTGGAGAAAGGAATGTTTTTTCTTTACTGTTGAGTGTCCTAACTACCAAATATTTGAATGTACTTATAGCTCCTCCCACACTCTGTCTTATATTCATATTGTGAGTTATTTATTTATGCATTTGTTGGATCAGACTGTAAAATATAAACAGTTAGGTGAATTCGTATGTAGCCTTTGTATTAATGACCCTAATTATAATTAGAAGAGTGTTAGGAAGAGCTTTTCCTTATATACTACTAAGATAGAAGGAGGAAGAGAGTTGGTACATTTGTGATTTTTTTATTTGGAGATCTCCAGTGCTTTCTATTAATAATACTAATGCACTGTGGTGATCATATGCCGATAGGATTTTAATTTTCTTGTTGTTGCCTTAATATACTCTTTACCAATACATGTGTTGGGCAAGTAAAAGACTATTTGAAATATAAAATAAGGAGATAATTGGCTTAAACCATTAAGATGAAGTATTTTTAAAGTTACCTTGTTAAGCTGATGTGGATTTTGCTGTAGACACTATTATTTTGTTTACAGTAGCTCTCTTTGTTTTTGACTGAGGACAGAGAAGCTGAGAAGATAGTAAATGTTTGGTGGTAGTCACAGTCTTCCACGTATTAAACTCAATCAGTTTGTCACAAACACCTTTATTTAACCAGTGTCATTTGTGTGGCCTTAGAAAAGTCCCTTATATCTTCTTTTGAGTAGGAAAAATAACAGAATGCCTAAACCAGAGTTTTCTGAGCCTTGATAAAGTTTGTGAAGAGCTGTGCAGTCCATAGAGGAGAGGAGTTCTGAAGCAGAAACTGTAACATGGGGTGATGAAAAATACATCTCTGGTTGCCCAGATGCTTAATATCCATCAGTAATTGGCTTTTATTTCCTATTCCTCACCATCTCTGAACCAGGTTACTAAATAGTTACATTTCTTTACTCACAGTACACTGTGTGTCAGCCTTGTAAGGTGGCAGGAGAGTAAGCACTTCCTTTGCCTGCCACAGAGTGTGGGGAAGGTTTGCTGCACAGTTTAATACTTTGTGATGAACAGTCTGGATCTCCTTCAACGTAAGTAAAGCCAGAGTGCGTTCATTTTTTTTCCTTTGAAAAGTGAGGATGCTCGAGTTACAGAAAATTGCACATTGTCTGTGCATGTATAATATATGGAAAATATATTTTACCATTTGGATCTTACTGAGATTTCCACAGCGTGGTAATAGCACAAAATTGCTCAGGCTTCTTTGTATTCAACACCCCTACCACCCCTACTTCAGCTTTTACATATTTGTTGCCTGACTGCAATCTTATTAAAATCTCTATGTGTTATGCTATAGTTTTCTGAACCATAAACAGTATTTTAAATGTTTCTATTGGTGGATTGTGTCTAGATAAATGGCACTGATCACTGACATCATCAGAGGGCTGGAGCACCTCTCCAAGGGACAAAGGTTGCGAGAGCTGGGGTTGTTGAGCCTGGAGAAGAGAAGGTTTTGGGGATGCCTCCTTGCAGCCTTTCAATACCTTAAGGGAGCTAATAAAAATGAGGGAGAGGAAGTTTTTATACAGGCAGATGGTAATAGAGCAAGGGTTTGAAACTGAGAGAGAGCAGGTTTAGATTAAATATCAGGAAAAAATTCTTTACTGTGTGGTTGATGAGACATTAGCACAGGTTGCTCAGATGACCCTTGTCTAGAAGTGTTCCAGGCCAAGCTGGATGGGGTCCTGAGCAGCCTGACCTGGTGAAAAGAATTCTATGATTCTAAGACTCTAGGATACCAAATGTGCAAAGGACAGTTCAACCCTTGTTGAGTTTTGTGGAATTCTGGTTTCGAGTTTTTTTGTTCAAGGAAGCTCATAATCAAACAGATTAGCACATCATGAAAAGCCATATCAGTGAGTTGTCACTGAAATGCCGTTCTACATATGAAAAAGAATATAGAAGGCAGAATAAAAATTTTAAAAAACCCATAAACAAGCACTAAAATAAGAAAGATAGTAGGAAAAATGCGGTAGAATTACAATGGATACAGTGATGTGCTGAATGAGATTGTAAATGCTCTGTCCTGTCTGGAGTAATTGCCACATCTGTGGTTTTGGACCCTATTAATGGCTGTTTGATGGAAGTAGGCAGTCAGGAAATCTGTGAGCAATTCAACTTGGTCCTGAGCACTGGTGAAAGACTTGACTGATAATGTTTCTCTCAATGAACTTTTCTGTAAGAGAAACCATGTTTTACTCAGATTCAACATGCCTGCAAATGCAAATGCAAAAAAAAAAAAAAAATTCTGTTATTCCTGTGCTTAGTTTCAGAAGTTTCACTTTAAGTGGAAATAATATATATATATTAATACAGGTAAAAATATACAGAAGGAGCTGTAAGAAATATTAGATGTGTTCCAGTTCTATGGAGATTATTTAAAGAAATCATATTAGGAATTCCAGCAAAATTCTTACTACATAGCAAAAATACTTCAAGACCGAAGTCCAGAAAGCATGGTAAAACGGAATGAAAATGGAAACTGCATGAAGATATGTCAAGAAACCTGAGGTATGTTCAAGAAAAAAAATTAGAAAGGATGGTAATGACAAATGAAGCATAAAAAGGTAGTAAAGTAAGCAAAAAAGGTGAAACAAGCAACTTGCCGATTCTTAGAAGCCAATAGTAAATAATTTTCAAACTCACTGGGGACAGGAAGCCTTTCACAGATTCCATAGAATCAAAGGTTTTGAAAAGTAGCTCCAAGGACTCCATAAATGGAGGGGAAAAAAAAAAAGTTAATTTAATAAGGCTATGCTCACTATTTAAGTATTTATCGAGGTTTTTAGGAACTAATCTTTTTTTATGGGAAACTCCTCAGACAATGTCTGAAATTGAATCTGTGGAACAAATACACAGAATTAAGAATAATAGGTCACCATTGCCAGATTATATTTCCTCAAAAGAATTCAGACTTTCCGGAATGAAACAGCTGAGTCAGCAGGTGACATGAGGAAGCCTCATCATTACAGACTGGAACACAGTAAATATAACAATAGTTTGTAGAAAAGGTTACAGAGAAGATTGACAGAAATGACAAATCACTGAACCAAATGTCTGTATTTTTATAAATTACTATAAATTATTCCACATACTAAATCAGTGGACACGTGGGTGTGTATGGCACATTAGAAATGGTTCAACTTTTAAAAGGGAAAGTCCTGCCTCCCAGCTTCAGGCCTTTGAATTCAGTAACAATTGTGTGTTAGAGGCAGATGCTATTGATAATGGGTCCCATGGAATTCCAAAGGCTTTCAGCAAAATCTCTCAACAAAGCAACTAAGTTGCTTAGGGATAATGGGTAGGTCTTCACATGGATAAATAGTCAGTAAAAAGAGAGGCAGATGAGGGTAAGAATAAATATTCCATTTTCACAATGCAGAGGTGTTGCCAGCTGAATTCCACAGAGGTTTGTGCTCTTCAGCAGATTCATAAGTGTTCTGTGAAAAGAACAGAATAACTTGTGGAGGATGTTGAGATATTCAAGATATTCAAGACAAGGGCTGACTGTTTAACATTGAAGAAGGACATATGAGCGACTGGGCAATAAATTAGCCAATGAAATTCAATTTTTATAAATGTTATAGGATACTTAGGGGTGAAAAACCCCTCAGTTCTAACTTTGCATATACAGTGATGGACGGTGAGCTAACTATAAGTACGTGGGAATTACATTTCTGCTTTTAATGTATAGTTCTATGAAAACAACAGTTCAGTGCTCAATAGCAGCAACAAAAGCAAATTCGTTGTTAGGGAAGGAAAGAGAGGAAAAAAAGGGAACAGATCATGCAAAACCATGCTATGCCTGAGTTCCTAAATGCATGAAGCTCTGTTCCACTCCCCTCCAAAAAGTATATTATTATGGGCAAAGATATAGAGAGGCGTGACAAGGAAGATCAAAGGTATGGAACATCTGGTGTGCAGGGAAAGATTTAATAGAATGGGAGCCTGCTAAAAGTGATATGACTGATGGAAAGATATGCTGGAGGCCTGTGAAATCATGACTGGCATGGAGTCATTGTGTAGGGTTTGAATGTATCTTCTGTCCTCAGAGCAGGAACCAAGGACCATCAGTTTTGTTATGTTTTCTATAATAAACAGCCCTAACTTGTATTTACACTGTCCACTTTGATAACTGTGTGAAACCAAGCTGTCAACAAGCAGAAAGAAGGGGCTTTGCAAACAGTGCACTCAAATAATCATAGAGCTTGCCAAAGTTTTGTTGTTTTTTTTTTTAACACAAAAGTTTACTTTGATTAAAAAACCCTGATACACAAGTTAGTGTAAAAAAGAGATATTAATTGCTAAAAGGCAAGTCACCACCTCTGACTTCGAAATTTCCTGACTTATATTGCAGCACTGTTCTGTAAATTATTTCTACTGGGCCCCATTTCTGGGGGTTACGGAGGCTTTCCTCAGTATTTAGGATTAGTCACTGTCGGGGATGGGGTTTTAAGCAAATTATTTATGACATCAGAGCTTTTATCAGATGTCAGACTTAGTGTATTCTTCCTGCTTTTGGCTTTTTAGCACTGTATTATTGCATTCAGATCTCTGTATTTAAGGGATGTTTGCATTTGCATCTTGATATCATAATAACAATTTAGACTAATTAGAACATTCTTAAGTGCTCCTAGCAGAATAATGCTGTCTTGGGTGCTTGGTCCAGATTTATTCCGACCTGAATTTATCTGAAATCAATGAAGTAACGATGGTAATAAAGTCTCCTTTAGGATATTTTTTCCTCGATTGATTTCAAAGACTAAGATGTTACAGAGATGGAATGTCAAAGCTACTTCAAACAAAGTAGCCACAAGGCAGTTACATGTTTCCAAATCATTGGACCAGCACAATTTGCAGAGGAAAGAGTAGGTGCCGAAAACACATTGGAGGATAAACATCAGTGAGAAATGGAGAGGAAGGGACTTTGGAGCCTTTCAGTTTATGCTGGCAGATGGGGCAGAAGATTTGTCTTCGGAGACTTAATACGAAAATAGACATTAAAATTATGCTGCTTTTCCTACTTAAGACAAATCATATGCTACCTCTTTTTTTTTTTTTTTTCCCCTATCTTTTTCCTCAGGGAAAGTATCATATGTCGAGGTAAAAGTAGAATAAATTAGTATTTCAATATATGGGTTTTACATGTGTGTTTCCTAAGTGTGAAAAATCCATTAACTCTTCTTTAAAAGTATGATGAGGCTTCTTGAGTGCACCAGGCCCAGCCTCCATAAATCAGAATTTCTTTTGGGCCCCGTGAAGTGTTTGGTTTAATCTGACTATCAACCGAGCTATTTACAGAGGAGAGAGAGATGACAACTGAAAATAACTGGGTGCTAGGCAAAGGGAGTAATAAAAAGCCCCAGGGTGTAGCTGGGTTTCTGTGATTTCACAGCCATGAATATTGCTGCAATTTTATTTAAAATAATAAGTATATTTGTAATAGATTTATGATTGTCTGAGCTATATATTATGTTATGTTACAGATTTTGGTAAGAATAGCCCTTGATACAGGTTGTTTTAAAAGTGTCAAAATTCTTGTTTGAGGCATATAGCTGCCTGTGAATGAGCGAATATGGGTGAGGTGGAAAAGCATTTTTTTCTAGTATTTTTCCTAATTTTAATTCCTAATTTTAAAAGTATAGAAAGACCATTGAAGGCCTTGTTACACTGGAAGCAAATGATTTGTCCTGAAATAATCGGTGGAATACCCACTTCTGGACTATGCTCTGTGGTCTTAATGGTGAACAAAGAGATCATATTTCCCTAAAAATCACAAAATAAAACAGCAACAACAACAAGCATTCTCTGGCACAGACGTGAGGGTGCCCCAGGCAATGGAAAGGTTACCTTAAATTTTCTATGGATAAAGCTACAGAGGCTTCAAGGTGGTGTGAAGTTACATTCCATTTTAACTTTGTGAAAAAAGTCACAAACACACGGGAAACTTCCATAAAATCTGGAGTACCAGAGCTTGTGCCTTGGGACTTCCCATCATGAAAACTGACTACCTTTCTTGACTCTAGAGATATGTGACTTGTGTTTACATGAGTCAGTGCACTAGCCATAGTTCTTAAAAATATTTAGTATTCACGCTTGAAGTGGAGTATACATAGATGTAAAAGAGAGTTTAATTAAGTACAATAAATATTAATTTTGGGGACAGAAGATAACAGTGAGCATTCTTGTGTAGCAAATGCTTAAATCTTAGTTTACTTTCTGTTTTTAAATGTGGAAGATTTGAGGTTTATGGACTTTCACTTGGCTGATATTACTTTTTTTTCTTATCTTGGGTGAAATACAAACAACCAACAACTCCTACACTTTAGGAGTTTGAGGCACACACCTGTAGAAAACATTACTCTGGGACAGGAAGCAGGAACAAGGCATCATCCCTCCATGGTCACATCTGTGTCAGTAACAAGAGCTCCTCCATGCTCACTAATGCAGAGGATCAAGTCCAGGCTCTCTCATTCTGAGAAGGGGACAGCCAGGGCTCTCAGATTTCATTCTTGACGCTTACCACGAACAGGATTGTCTTGTCTAACCTGGCCTTCATATTTTATTTCTCTGTTGACTTATTCAAGTCATTGTATGTTGGTTCCTGTCCAGAAAGGTATTAGTGAGCTTTTGGGAAGGTGTTTATGACCCCATAACTCAGGCCAAATAGCTCATACGACTGAATTAGAAGCACAATCACCTTATACAGATCTCAAGCTGAGAGAAGATTCCTCAGAGGACAATTCAGAGCATCTAAGTTAAGTTGCGGCTCTGACTCATCCTGTGTAGGAGGTTCTTTCTCTCCATTCTTGCAGAGGTCTGGAAATTTAACCTTCTCATAAACACACCACAAGTTAGATTAATGAGTTAATCCAATTAATCAATAATAAGTTGCCCAGCAGTGAAATGCAGGTTGTTGAAACATGAGAAAGCAGTTACTTTCTTCTTTTGAACCTGTTTTTTCCTAACAGACACTCAAAACTTTTAGCAGCTGTTGGCTAATTTTATACAGGAAGATTTGAGGTCTTCATATTCTTTGCAACAGATGTGTTCATATCTCTCCAGCCATTCATACAAGGCTGGCACAAGTTGGAGCAGTGAACCTGAGAGTTGTTTCTGGCTCATACATGGGGGTTACAAGAGCACCTCAAGCAGGGCAATGCAGAATTTTGGACTGCCCCTTCTTGAACTTCCCCTCTTCTGTGGTATTTCATGGCATAGCCTTTGTAAAAGCAATCAATGAATAGACTTGTAAAACTTTTTTTTTTTTTTTAATTTCCTTTTTAACTTAAATCTTCTCTGACCACATTAATGCAGTATTTTCTGAGTGCTAAACTGGAAGGCGGCACAATCCCAGTGGTATTGTGTTGTGGCTGGGAACCTGACGTTCATTCTTTTAATTTAGTTTTAAATTAGAGGCAATGTGAGCCAGTTTATGTAAAAATGTTTTAATTAAGAGGACCCAGATGCAGCATCAGAAGTTCTAGAGGAATTTGAAAAAATATACCTAGGATTTAGTCCTCTAAGTAGTAGGTGGGTTAGAGCTATCTGAATTCCTCTGGTGTAATGAGGCTGGGCCTGTAGATGCTGCAGTGCCGCCTTTTTTTTTACAGTAAGTTATGCTGGACCATGATAAAAGGATGCCAGCATTTCAATTTAAAACCATGGCAACTAGAAGGGGTGATTTACATGTTTGCATGACAATGTGATCGTGTTATCTCAGGAGATAATGCACACGTAATACACATAATGGAACTGCTGTGCCTAGATCTACAAAGTGTGATGGAGGAAGGGGAGGGGGAACCACTTCCATTGCTGCAGGAATCATGAGCAAGAAATTAAATTATTTTTTCCTCTTGGAAGGTGAAGAAACCTATAGATGTGTGTGAATTATCCTTTTGATTCAATATATTCAAATACTGGACTCAAGGAGAGCTTCCAGGAACACCAAGGGAAAAACTCCTCAAACTCTTCCCTTGATTTATATATCCTCATTCATGAGAAAGGTAGCAGTGGAAAATTTGTCCTACTGTTGATCTAACTTTCTGCTAAAATGGCTGTCAGAGAAAACATTTTGGAGAGGAATAGCGAGAAAATCAAGTAGTAGAATATGAAACCAGAACTTTTAGATCCAGTTTTAGGATCAGGTTTGAAGCTGTGGCTCTGCTGCCATTGCCTCCGCCGTGTAATTGAGGTTGTACTAAGTGACTGCTTTGATTAATTTATGCTAAAGCCTGGCACAGATTTGGCACAACTGATGGTAGTGCCTTCTTCAGCAGATTAAATCAGCCTTCCCAAACAGGAACCAGAAACTCTCACGGCAGCAGTGGATCGCCCTACCATGAATTCTAAAGACGAATAGCAAGAGCAGGGTATGATTCTTTTTTTTTTTTTCCCTCATTAATGGTGGAACAAACAGAAAAAGGTCCCTTGAAAGTTAAAGCTTAGCTACTGCAGAGTGTCCTCATGTATTATGAGTGAGAAACAAAGGAAACTGAGCAACTTCAAAGCTTTCTGTGGCATTCAGAGCTTTCCATCTTCAAAGCACCTCTCCCTTTTGTAGTTCTGCTCTGGGTTTAATTAATACATTTTAAATATTGTTACTGTAAACAGCGTCATCTTTGTTTTCTACCCAGTTCTTTTTCAGAGTAATTTAAATTATTTTATGAAGTTATCTGTCATCTTTATTTAGTGCCTCTTAACCTCTTTTCTTTTACAAATGAGTAGTCACCTCCAGTTGAGATTAAAACAACACTGGAAAGGGGTGTATGTGCATGTGAAGCAGTCCAGAAAAAAAAATGCTTTGCCTGCCTTTTATCTATGTTCTCTAAAGTAAAAATAGACATAACCCTCTCTGTTCATGTACTAGCAATATTTTAATATTTTAAGATGGAAAAGAGAGATTTAGACATTATAATGCATATCTTTTTTTTTTCTTTAGAAAACTAATTCTAGAAAACTATATGAGGAAAAAAAAGTGTGAAAATTACACATCTGCATACTTGTAGTCATATGATTTTGTTCATGCTGTCACAATTTTTTTGCTCATGTATTCTGGGGATTTGGACATGGGGAGAAAGAAAAGAAAGGCTGTCTAGAAGTATAACATTTTGCATCTTAATAAGCTATTTTTGTCTGTGCAGTCTTGAGAAGTTTTATCTCTTAAAATCATGTATTTCTTCCACAATATTGAGGGAAAAAAGAAGAATTTAATATTGAGGAAATGTCATTTTGCCAATTAGTCAAAATACTACCTTGTAGGTAACATTAGGTAACTGTAAGAGTCTACATGGAGTGATTGCTTTATAGAAATATCACAATACTAGGCATTTTAGTATTTTTTTCTCTGTGCTTAATCCCTAAAGATGAAAAGAATAGGGAAAATAAGTAGTGAGGTAACTTGAGGAAAAACGTAACAATGTTTTTCAATTCTGGTGAGTGATATGAATGTGATTGTGCTCTCATGACTGTGAGTTGCGAGTCTTATTTCAGCCCCCATCACACAATTGATACTGTGCCACACTTGAGGCAGAGAAGAGGCATTTTTAATGCCTGTGTATGATTTCAATCTTGCATCCTTCCAAAACACAATCTATCCTGCCCTCTGGAACGTGAAAGAACTTGAGCCAGAGGGCACTGAAGCTAATGAAAGCGTGCCTTTTGACTTCCCTGGCCCTTGGTTCAGGCTTAAAGCATGCAATGATTGCTGCTACCTCTAATTCCTTTTTAAGTCCTCTTTTCAAGTCATGACTCATCTCTTCCCTCTCCTATCCGAATCGCCACCATTATGGTCACTGCACACGTAAATGGCAGAGTCCCCAGTGCCTGGAAAGGAGGAGATCCAAATTTTAAATGCAACCTCATTGGAGAAACAGGCTCCCCTGGGCATAATTTATATAATATGAATATTTTTAGCTGTGCAAAAAAGCAGACACTTTTGCATCTTGACTTTCTGTGTTTGTATGCGCATGTAGAGAGTGATTTTTAGCTTGATGTCAGCATTATTGTGAAGAAGGCAAGAAACACATACCAAAAATGCAACGTGTGAATACAGAAAAATCAATCATTGTTTACCAGACTTGTATCAGGCAAGCTCTAATTAGTCCTACCTGCTCCTGCAAGGTTTTAGTAAAGTTATAAATGGATACTATGAACTCAACACATGTTTCTATTATGAATGGAAAATAAAATAACACATGTATTCTATGCTGGGTTTGCTTTGTAAATGCCATTTACTCACAGTTTGTCTATTCTGTCTTCCTAGTTACACAGCATCTGGTTTCTATTCATCTCTTGCCTCTTACTGAAAGTTGCAGTCAGGCCAGACTCAAACCATCCATTTTAAATCTTCTATGTTAAGGCCCTTCCTTCCTTCCTTATCTTTTTTTATACTTCCCTGCCTCTTTAAAATCCTAGTTCTCACTCTTTGGATCTTGTTCTTGTTGTTTTTGCTGTCTGACTGTCATTCAAAGTACTGTGGTAACATAACAAGAAGATCTCCTGAGACTCCATGAAAAATCCTGTGAAAGCAGCTGTCCTTGTGATGTTTTCAACTGAAAATTGTGCAGAAAAGACCAGCAGGACCTGGGCCCCAAATTATGATGCTGCTGAACTGTCCCTTGTAGTTGTTTCTCCAAGGTCTAAAGATGGAAGGAGCGTTCTTCCAGTCCTGACTGGTCCGTCTCCTTAGTTTTTATTTAGAGCACTTCTTTCAGGACTTTGACTTGCTATCAGAAATATTCTCTCAATAGAATTTTGCTAAGATCCGCTGTGTGCTTATTTGTGTGCAGCACATAGGTGTGTTTGGTAGTGTTCTTTTAGACAAAATGGGATTTAACATTTAAATAATAAAATACGGATTATTTCGTATTTTAAATGCCATTTTGAAATCTTGCTTGATATCAATTCGTGAATTAACCAAGTCTTCAAGGAATTTTTAAATTAAGCAATGGAAAATAGAGAAGTCACTATAGCAACATTTTTTGCATATAATTCCACAACAAAATGTAATCTTTCAGTCTATTTGTGCACTTCTGTGTCAGAACCACCTGTAGGAAATATAGAATAGTAACTTTAAAGATAAAACTTCAAATGTGCCCAGCATGACATTGTGTTCCTGAGACATCATCTACATTATAAAATACAGTGACCAGTATTAATTATAATTGGAAACTTTTCTTTTTTGGTTAAATTAGGCTTATGCTTATGCCAAATGTTATTGGGGTTTTTTGTATGCAGAAATTTATAGTAATTCCTATTGTTATCATGTTTACGAATAAATCATTGTCAGTGAAAAAAATCACCTGCCATTATATACATTTTTGGTAGAATTAGTGTGTTGGGGTTTTTAACCTTTTACTAAATATATATATATATATGCAATACAGTTGGTGATGGTGCTTATGACAGATGTAGTTGGGTTATTTTTCCTTAAAAGAAGAGCTTGTCAAGTGAAGCATAAGCTAATTTTTAAAATCAACTAAATATCTAATGTTTTGGTAAAAAAATACAACAGGAAACATTTAATTTGTTTATTAGAAAATGGCTTGTTGTTAAAAGGTTTCAGCTCACAGAGGTTCCTGTGTAAGAGTCCTCTGCTTGTGTGTGTTTGACTGGAAGTCAATGTTTCTGCACTGTGAAGTCAAATAAGTGTTTCTGTGTGAATATATTTATTTGTCAGCTTGTTATCAGAGACTGTGTGTGTTTCAATTTGGTCTGCAAGTGCTTATTCACGCAATAATCCTTTGGATACTAATACTGCTAATTAGGGATGTTCCTGTGCAAGTGGCAGATAGGTCAGGATCAGAATGAACAGATGAATATAAGGATAAAGGTCATCTTCTGAAACTTCAGAATTTGTCAGTCATTTCCACATCGCCCTATTATAGTACACAAGTTTGGAAAGAATTGCAAAATATGAAACTCTTAACAGCAAACTCTGTTTAAGATATTTGTCAGTGACATATGTGGGTCTCAGCATTTTCTTGTGGTTATTTCTGCATGTGGAAAATGTTGCACAAATTCTTGTAATTTAATATTTGAGTGCAAGATCTGTCCCCCCAAAATGATGATTTGTGGGGATTTGAGTCTACTCTTTTTCTGTCCTCATTTAAGAAATATTAAGAGAGTATGGAAGTAAAACTAAAACATTGGGACTTTAATCCGAGCTACTAATGTAAATGTTATTATCTCTCATGACCTTTCCATTCTTTTCTACATTTGTTAGTGGAGTACGTCTTCCTTGCATTCTTCTTTTGCCTTTGTCTTTTTCACTTTATGAAAATTAGCATGTTTCAATATTGGAGAATCTCACAATTAGTTGTCCCAAGTCAATCATTTGATGTTCATAGGTATTAGAATCAGTGGAATTTGCGTGATAGACTTCTCCAGTGTAACTCTCTGGGAACCAAGCAGGTAAGATGCTATTTTTCTTTGTTTGTCACAACATGGTACTTTTTCCAGGTAAAAAAAATAAAGGTGAAAAAAAAAAAAAGGATCATCGCTAAAAGCCATTTTCGTAGTAGCTGCAAGGAGAAATAAGCCGTATCGTCTGCATCTCTTGGGTTCAGAGGTAATTTGGTGTACCTGTATTGAACGCAGAGATACCGATTCTATAATTTTATCTAAATAGGCACTAAGTTCGGATGAAACTATGAAAGCTAAATAATGCATACGCATCAGAAAGCACACTGTGCCCTTTCTATCTTCCCCAGCTCTCTAGTCTCTATCTAAATCAATATCTGCGTACTGCTGTGATGGCTCACAGCACGACCTGCATTTGGCATACTGAAACTGCTACATGCTTTAAAGCGACATAGGATCTTCTGGAAAGGCACTTTTTCCCTCAAAATGCTACTGCCAGTGAAGCTCCATACAAATGGTCAATAACAACCAATTGCCTCTGTTACAGAAGTCACTGAAATGGAAAAGTAACCTATACAACAGAAAATAAACCGAAAGGAAATTTTTATTCTGGATCCGTAGGGGGGTTTCTGTTTCACTAATCCAGAAGGCTTAACTTTGGTAATATATGCTTCTCTATTTCAATTTCTTTCTGCTCTTTGCCTTTGTTACTATATAAAGGGTTTTTTTACAACATACTACATCCCTTTTAGAAATAAGTGGATTTGATCTCTGGAGTTATTTTAGACCCAGGCTTTGGTTTGCTTTTTCTTTCTCCCTCTCCCCTTTTTAGCACTTTATTGAGGAAATATCCATATCTACAGCAATAATTTGCTTTCAAACCAGTCATTAAAAGTATAGTTACAGATCCATTCCTTTACCTGACTGCATTCCTGGAAATCTGAGTTAACTTGAATTATTTTATGCACTACTAGAAATGAAAACCGGGAAATAAAATGTAGTGACTAGTGACACATCTTACAAGATCCTGCAATAAAAATATTAGCTCTGTCTGAAATTCAAGGATTGATGAGGATTTCCTAACTGATATGTGGTTATGCTTATTTCAGCATATAGGAGACAGAATGTATAGGAGTTGCCCAGAAAAGCTAAATGTTCCCTCTGGCAAAATACAATAGTTATATTACTGGGGAAAAGAAAATGTTCCTGGGTAGAAGTTTTGTAAAAGGTGAAATAGGTCTGCTTCCTCCTTTTTAAGACATCCTGGTGTGGCTGAACAAGTAGCTATTAAATCTCAGGGTATTCCTTAAAGAACCACTCAACTTTTACGAGCAGTGAGGCACTGGCACAGGTTGCCCAGAAAAGCTGTGGATGCCCCACCCCTGGAAGCTTTCAAAGCCAGGCTGGATGGGGCTTTGGGCAACCTGGACTAGTGAGAGGTTTCTCTGCCCGTGGCACTAGATGGAACTAGATCGTCTTTAAGGTCCCTTCCAGCCCAACCATCCCATCATTCTCTGATCCTATGATATTTCTCCACTTTTAGAGGACATGTGTTTTGTATATAACCTCATGTTCCAGCTACAAACTTGTGAATTAGAACAACTTGTTTTCTGTGATCCAGATTTCAAAAAAAACTGCCCTGCCTATTCAGAAAGTATCTTCTTCTATGTCTGGAAGAGGGCGAGTTTCGTCTTTCAGCCTTGGCCACAGTCAGTGCATGGCTCCAGTGCCCTGGGAACATACAATTTTCTTCTGCTCTTATTTCCCTGAAGAGGGCTGGGATCCCCACTTCTACCCAGGCTGGGGTATGATGGAACATGTGGGAGGTGATAACACTTTTGTCAGTATGCATTTCTTCCCAAAATCTGGGAAGCCCTAGGAAATGTGAAACTTCAGCCAATTTGTCCTTACACTAGGGTGGAGGAACTGCAGGTTGGACTTTATTATAGTCTTGAAAAGAAAATAGAGGTCTATGAGTACAAAGGTAGAAATGTTGCCTTAAACTTTCTTCTTGTAATTTGTGCTCACAAAATGAAGGTACTTTTCTGTTATATACAAAGGTCAATCAATACATGAAATGTACTGTACGTCTCTTCTTGTTTTTACTTTCAAAATCTCATGACCATTGCCGGAAAATGCTTTTGCAGCTTTTGAGCAACCACTCTAGCAATCATGACTGCGCACTCTGCTGTTATTTGAGAAGAAATCTTTAAAAATAATTAGAAAAAGGAAAGAAAACGGTCAAAGGGAATTGTTTGCCCTTTTGATTTTCTTTTTACTTTCTATATCTGTTTTCAGTTTGCTATTTAAACATTGTGCATTTCCATTCTTTCATTCTTTTCATTGGTAGCTTTGGAAGACTAAAATGAAGAAGTATTGTTTATTTGTATAATTAATATTACAGATTGCTAACTAGAGAAATCTACTCTACACTAAAAATTCCCTAAAAATATGTCATACATTTTGCTAAGTCTAAAAGATGTTACATGATGTTATCTGAGTTATGTGCAGGTTCAGTAGCTACAATTGTATTTAACCAATGTATTTTAACTGAATGTATTATAAAACAGATTAAAGTATCTGTAGACTTAAAATTAAGGCAGTTTTCAATGCAAATTAAAATCTTCAATACCAACACCTGAACAAACATATTTCCAACTTGATTACTGAATTTACCTGTGTTCCCTATTGTGAAGCCTGGTTTATTTTATCTTTGTCATCTCACCTGATGGTCTCAACTCAATGAATTCACTTGTTCACAGTGAGTCCACACAACCAAATCACCAGGCTTGTCACATGTGCAGGCAGAACCCTGTGACCCTCAGGCTGGGCTTAGTTTGTCCTCTCCTGCTCAGAGTTGGTTTGCTCCTAAATCTTCACATTCACAGGATTGTCTGAGCTGGCTGCCCCTCTCCCCTCAATCACTCCAAAAATGCAAGTCAGCACTGCATCACTTTGTATAGGGTTTTGTGTACCTAGGATGGGAAATAATGTCACTCTGAAAAGTTTCTGCCTTTCAGACTCATGATAAATGTCATGGTCTTCAGGTGCCGTGCACACCAGCTTGCTTTTGACAAAGCAGCCATGTCATTTGGAGGAATGAAAGGCAAAATGTTAACCCAGGTCTAGGAACACAGACTAAAGGATGCTCTTGCATCCCTTCTTTTCATTTATTGTTAACCCAGAAGGGATTTTTTTTTTCTGTTTTGTGAGAGAAATAAAGGTATTCTATCCATTAGGGGTGAATGTGGTAAACTCTGCTTGGGGTAACCTTGCAAGGATAAAGCAGAGCTTTGTTTTCCTCTATTATGTTACATTGTTATAGAAGATTATTTTGTAAATCTAAGAAATACTTTATTGCTTTTTGTTGTAAATTATACTATTCAGACTTACCCTGGGCTTTGACTTTACTCTCTCTGAAGTCTCAATGATCCAAAGAGGAACAACTGTTTCTTTTCACATCAGGATTTTGAAAACTTTAAAGAAACAAGTAGTAAACACACAATAACATGGGTCAGATTAAAAATCCAAATGCTTCCTGATTAAAATGTTTCTCACGATATGTAGTCTTCAGCTTTTCTTTCCAATCTGACATCCAGTAGTTTGGAGTTATGTGACTCATCACATGAATTACTCTAACACTTACTGGGCATAACGCTGTAAATTTTTCTTCAAGTCAGTTGGAATTTGGGAGAAGCAGATGCGTCACGGCAATGGGGTTCGCCTTGGGCCGGCGGTGTGTCTAGGTGTTTTACTGACCGGGTTTATCATGATTACATTGTGCTGAACCTTGTAACCTTAGGAGACTAGAGCCCCTAAACTGTCACAGCGTTCAGACTTGGAGTCAAGCACAGTTACATCAGCTGTGTGTAGAAGTCTGTTGAAACTGTCCTGGTTGGTCGAAGGATAGGTGGGATACTCCTGGCTCATGCTGCTGTGGCTCCAGCTCTGTGATACTTGCATATCAAATGCTTGTTGGAAAAATGACAGTGAGTATTCTTCCCACAAAATTTTAATCCAGCTTTCAGTGGTTGTATTGGCTGTGGCTTGCAGGATGCCACGCTCAGAATTTCATTCATCTCTTTTTAGACAGGGCTTATTTTTAGTGCTGCAGTCACCATGGTGCCTGGGAGAGAGAAAACATTTCTCTGTGACACCAGCTTGGAGAAGTTCCCTGTTAACATAGTAAAGATTATCATCTGCCATAGCTTGTCTTAAAAGTAGCAATATTGAGAAGAAAATAATAAAAAATCAGATTTCCTGTGTACTCAGATTGCATACCTGTTGTGTATATACCTACTTCATTATGATGGGATTGCAAACCTGGAGCAACATGAAGAAGCATAAGTGTTCCAGCAATAGAAAATATTACTGTTATTTGATTTATCCATGTCATAGATGTTATTGTAGCCACACCTTTATCAGACTTCTTTAGGAGGATGAACATCTCTTCCTAATTTAGATCACTAATGTGAATTATTTTCTGGTTTTGAATCCTTTCTATAAAAAGCCCCACTAACTCATAGCAAGAACTAGGAACAGTATATCCCCAGGCAGATGGATAAGCCAAGTATGTTCAAGGGTAAGCAGTGGTATGACAAAACCTTGTCCAGTTGCCATTTTAGTGACTTTCATATTTCATTCTCACCCTTTCCCTCCACTATTGTCTTTATAATATCAGTCTTCAAGGAAAAGAATATTTTTTGAGCACATGTATTCTGAATGTGGTAGAAACTCTTTATTTCTACATTGTAGTTTTAAAAGGCAGGATTTTAAAAGCAGAATTTTCCTATATGCAAAAATTAAAATAAAAAAAAAAAAAAAGAGAAGAAAGCAAAAAAAACCAAACAAAAATCATGCCTGAAAAAAAAGATCATTTTGAAAGATTCTTGTTTTAATCTCTGAGATCTTCTGTCCTAAATTGTTTCCTTGAGTTTATTAACCTTGGCATATAAAGTATTCCCGACTGGTCAATTAAGCCTTGGGAATTGTCCAACAGCTCACTTATTATAACTCCAAAAATGTAACTTGAAATACTTGCTCTGTATTCCTAACCCTCACAGTTGCTTTCTGTGGCCAGGTAGATTTATTCAAAAATTATGAGTTTCCTCATACTGTGATACTGAACTGCTGTTCATGCAGTAATTTTAAAGTAATGTTTCTTTCTCAAAAATAGAGGATTTGTTGCTCATCTATCTACAACTTCAGGGATACAAGGCAGATCCTAATTTTGCCATTCATTGCAAAGCTATCTTTTTTTCCTAATAGCCTCCATGCTTCCAACAATTTCCAGCAATCTGATAGCTTGTTTGCAGAGATAATCATTCAGATTTTTCAGCATTTTATAATCTTCAGTAACAATTGTGTTTTGTTATCCTTTGATCATTATCTCAATTTTTTTTTTTTCTCTTTCACTTTAATCCCAAGATCCAAGGTCTTTGAATTTATACATTGCAACAATTGAAATCAAAATGATTTCTGACTACATTTGAATAGCTAATAAATTCCTGCAAAACAGATTTTACCAATCTGCGTCATTTAACATTATGGCCAATGGAAGTGAAGAGACCTGCAGTAAATTCCTGGTTAGAAGAAACTTCTGAAGAGAATTCACATGTTCAGCTATCAGATGTGGATATGCCAGTGGTATTGGATGCCTTTAGCATCCTCTGAATCAACCCACAAATATGAGAAGCTCAGGTAAATAAATACACAAAGGAATGGAGAGAAGCATGTCATTTAGATGCAGTTCGTTTCTGACATGACCCATCTGTCTTCTGGAGCTCATGAAAACACGTTCCTTCTAATAACCATTTTATCATGTCTGACAGAGTTTCTCTTGCTGTCTTAATGCTGGACTGATGTGGGCTAAGCACACCCTGGCAGCAGTTGCGATTCAAATTTCTATTTTGTCTTTTGCTGGAAAACAGATGATTGATTGCCAGTGCAGTTCAGAAACACATGGACCATTCATTCCTGGCTAGTTTTCTTCATGCACTTTCTACAATTGTCACTGTTTCCCTCAGTTCTTATTACAGAGCAAATCATTCCCTTGCCCCTCATCCTGCTGTGTATTCAAGGTTCCCAGCTGTCCCCATTTTCTCTATTCTTTTAGGAAAATCTCTTCAAGAATGTGCTCTCCAACGCCTTTTTCCTAATTTTCTGTGGTTTTAGGATCTCTTGTGCAAACCCATATGGGATATGGTCATTTGCATTATTCAACCCTATCATCTTACTTTAAGCCATGCCACTTTCAATTGAACTTGTCTAGTGTATTACTCTAGTTGTGGTTATTCTTCGCAGTGTTTACTTTGATCCTCTTCTTCAAATGCAACATTTGAAAACCCTCTCTGCCTGATGCTTTTCTACTCTATCTAAGTATCATGTACACATGATTGCTGACCACAAAATACATTAGTTTAGCAAATGTATGTGCTCTCTGAATGTTTGCTGATGCTGCATCCTTTGTTTTCTAAGAGAAAAAGGTACAGGCATAGAGATAATTTTATGACAAACTAATTGATGACAGGAGGTTTTGTGTCTCTTTCTAACTCTCTGTAACTGACAGGAATTATCTAAGCATTGAGAAAGATCATAATTATTTTTATTTTTATTGTAAGGATTCAGTGAAGAACTGATTAAATTTTCTAGAGCATTGTGGGAATCTGGATCCCAAACTTATTGTGGTTTTTATCCTACCTGAAGACAACCGAACATCCTTATTCAGATGTCATTAGGACTATGTTTTATTTCTCATCACTGTTTAATTTAATTTGTCACATGAAAAAATTAGCCAAGTATGCTCAAAGTATCTTGTGCTTCCAATTGGATGACGTAATAGTAGTAGCAGTGCTTACGGTTTACTGTCATTAATGGCAAGATTTTCTGTCTAAATATTCACCAGGTGCATATCAGAAATGTAATCTCATAATTTTATCTAATGATAAAAATGCAGCATCTCATTTACAGGAGAAAATGGTAGAAAATTTCCTGGGTTTATTTTTCCATACAGGCAAATCCTTGAGGATAAAAATCAAATTTCACTGTTTCTAGGTGCTGCTGTATTATCAAAAATTTTGTTGAAGGATTTAATTTAATTACTTTTTTCTGAGTATTCCACTTTGAGGGCTTCCGTAACTGGGGGGAGTTTTACCCTTGGAGAAATAAGGCTTAACTTCTGGGGGAGTCTAGATGAAAAAAAAAATTCATTTGCCTGCCCTTTCCTATACTGAATTATTGTATTTAAACTTGGACCAGTTAAACATGATATCCTCTTCATAAGACCCTACTCAGAGTAGAGTATTTCCAAATCTTGTCAGCAATCTGCGGTCTTATATATTGGACTCTCCTGCTGTTTATAAAGTATCTAATAAACCTTTCCATAAATATACTCTATCCATTTTTCTTTGGGACTTTTGATTCAAGCATTTTCCATCCTCATCCTCAGTTTTCCATTGGACTGATTCCCTCAGAAAACTTCCTAATCATTGACATCTTTACCACTCTCTTCTACCAGGAGGATTTTCATTTGAGCTGATTAGATTATACTTCCCTTTGTTTTGTAACAAATGCATATTTTCTTAAAAAAAAAAAAAGTTGCTATTTTATTTGTTATCAATAATTTGTTTGCTTTCCTTGTTACCTATATCTAATTTCCCTGATTCCTTATGTCCCCCAAAATTCAGGAGTGTATACTAAGGCCTGCTTTTTCTTTTGCTGTAAAAATTCATGGGCTATTTTAATACAGATTAGTGCAAGTGCAATACCAAAGCACTGTAGGTGGTAAAACCCAGTTATCATTTGTATGATTAGTTTCACCTTGTAGCCGTGTCTCTGAAAAATGCAATTAACAGTTTCATATTCAGCATAGCTGGCTTTTATTCCTGCTGCATGGTGTGCAACATTTGCATCATAAAAAAAACCCTAATTGGTAAACACAGCCTTGCCAGATTCTCTGCAATTCACCCAATTCTCGTCCTGTTAATTGGCTCAGCTTCAACACCCGTTGGATGGGTTTTCAAAGGCAGCCGCAGATTAGAGAGCTTGCAAGCACTTGTGTTACACAGGACTGACTCCAAGGAGACTGAGGGAGGAAAAAAAGGTATTTTAAATGAATGCTGAATGCAGGCAAGCTCTCTGGTCCAAGGGTTGCCATGGAAACTGTTTTGTCTGCTAATCTGATAGCAGAGTGTATGTTTATTGGTACACATCTCTAATGACCTTCAGAGCCTAAACTCAGCTGGAAAGTAGTATTCTACCACTGTGGTCAGAGACAGCAGCTAAGTGATTACATCCTAAACTCTATTATTGTAGCTTATACTGTTGTCAGGTGGGTTGGGGTTTTTTTTCCCCTTTGTTATTGTTGTTCCCTGCTATGCATTGCCCCAAAAATGACAATTTGCAGTGCTTAGATACATGGCTTTGGTAGCAGATACTGTGCGTCAGATACAGGATGTAAAGTTTCTAGGGTGAGGTCTTTAAGCTGGAAATTCTTGTGTTGCTGAGCTGAGGGAATTTGTCACTTTTCTGTCTCTAATAACGGGTTACTACAAAATAGAAGTGATTGTAAAAAAAAGTTTTAAAAAGATAAATTTAATAGGATGTGTAATCGTAGGACAATAGGGGGAAATGTGATATTCATCTTCCTGATAAACAAACAGATTTAAACTCAATCTTTTAAACCTAAGCAATATTTTTTTCTCTTACTATTAGAAAAGGAAATTCTAAAATTTAAGAGTTACACCTTTAAGTCAGAGACATTAATTACAGCAGCTTTGCTGACAGTTTTTAATTTTGTAATAATAGTACACAAACTTATTCTTGGAGCAATTTCTAGAAGCATACAAAAACAAATTGTATCCTAATTAACCAAGCAATCTTTCTTTAAATCTGGGGGTGTTGACTCTGCCTTAATTACCAGCACTGCATGCATGGGTGCCGTACGATAGCCAATTAATACAGGATCTGGCATACAGAGAAGGATTGTGGGTTCGTTTTCAAATCCTGCAGACCAAATGACACCTTGGCCTTGTGCATGTTGTTCATCTCAACCTCCACCAGGTATAATTTTGACCTTTAGGACTTAAGCATTAACCTAGTAAAAATCCTCAGCTTTGAGGTAAATGGGAAGGTGCGAGAGAAGCATTGTCAAGGCTGTGCATCTCCTGCCTCCTGGATGGGGGGGATGCATGGCATGGAGTTTGTGGGAGAGCTGGAGATACAGGAGATGGGCTAGCTGCTGCTCTGGGCTACTGCCACCCCTTGAGGTTTTTGCTTTTTGCCCAGACAAGAAGAGATAAATCTATTGCCATGTTTGCCCTCCTTCCCTGTGAGTGGTCTGCAGGCCCATCCCAGACTTCCCAAGGGGCAGATGGAGGCTCCAAAGGTAGAGAGATCCAACAGAGCAGCGTCTGGGGATTTAAGACACAAATAAAAGGGAAAGTTAAGGAACATATTAGATGAAAATAGGCAAGAAGTATAAAAAATTCAGAAGTGATTATTTTACCTACCTCCACCTACATTCAATGACTGTGAATGGTGAAGACCACCAAAAAGAGTAAAGGAAAGATCTTGAAGCAGAGGAAAATTTATAGAAGAGGCTCAGAGATAACTGCTATTAAATGAAGGAACTATCTGAATTATTTTGTCTACCAGGATGTTTGAAGTTTGATTTCCTCACTTTAAAGTCTTTGATTCCAAAGTTTTGATCCTGGTTGTTAATGAAGAAATAAGATAATTAGCATACTGCGGCTACCTCTCTGTTATTGTGATCTCCTCTGTCCTTTTGTTATTACTGTCAGAACTCAGGGCAGTGGAAACGCCACAGAACTGCAAACCTTCCCAGTGGTGAGGTCTTGACACCTGCAAATCTCACCAAGCAGCACCAGCCTAAACCTATGGTCCTGCAGTCACTGGTCTCCTGCTGCACCTCTCCCACGGGGCTGCAACACCATCTTCTTGGAAAAAGGGATAAAACCGGTCTCCATGCTAGGGTATTGGGTGTTTCTTTACCTGAGCTGCAGCTGTTTATGTCAGTTCTTCAAACTGAGTTAGTGCAAAGAATTGCTTTTTAAGCGTTTTCAGAAAGGAGCTTTCCATCCCTCCTGGTCTTTGCCAAAATTTGGTTGTTGAGTGTGGCATCAAATTTCCTTGTCCTCAGAATGCTTCATTCCTAGGCTTCACCCTCTCCTCATTCCAAGCTTTGATCTTTAAAAATTAAATAACTTGGAGATTATTATCAAGCCTTCTTTTATTTTCATCTCTATATTAGCTGTTATTTTCTTTTGAAAATATCAGTCCCTGCGTTTTATGAATTTGATTTAAGCCGTTGGCTGCAGCTGCTCCAGTCGAGCAGAGCCGTGAGCTAACTTAGCCGTGGAGGCAATTCCGAGCTGTTTGTTTGTGCAAGGGCTCCAGGAAGAGACCTGCTGTATATTATTGGAACAAAACAGGTATTTTCATGCAGGAGTTTGATTCTTCTCTTGATGAGATAGAAAAATGCATAAAGTAAAGGCTAGGCTAGTTTGGGGGTTTTTATCTCTTTGAAGTTTTGCTGAATTTCTTTACAAGAGCTGACTTATGTTCACAAAACCAAAAATCTTCAAATCACCATCATGTGCTTCTCTTTCACCAATTAAGGCATTTATCTTCATATAAGTTTAAAAAAATAATGAAAATGCTTTATGTTCTGTTGTGTGAAGAGTATCCAAGATCCTGGGCTTATCCAGAAATTGATTTTCTTTTTTTTTTATTTTTTTTAAGTGGAAGAAAGACGGTTGCAATTTTATTCTTTCATTTCTGTCATTATTCCTTGAATGCAGTCCTCCAGTCTGCTTCTGAAAGGTGCTTGAGAACCCTGATTTTCTCCCCTAAATTACCAAGTTATTAATGATCAGCTTTGTATCTCAGTAAGGAGTGCAGTTAGGGCTACTTACTTAGTAAGCTGTTCAAAGCTAATTTCTACATCTCTTTTAGAGCCCCAATCCCAATGTCAGTGAAGTCAATTGAAAATTTTCAGTGCAGAAGAACAAAGTTCTAAATTGTCCCATTTCTTTTAGTTAGGGTTGGCTCTGAAAAAGCTCATTTTTAAAAAAACAATCCAATGGCTGTTTCTGCTTGAAAAGCATGGTTGCAGGAAATGTATTTGCACTTTAAAGAGATAAGGGAGCAGAAATGGAAGGCTGAGTTTTGTCCCCTGAATGAGAAAAGGATATATGTGAGTACTAGTGCTTTTTGCAGTTTGTAAAAGGGTATGTTATAGTAAAAAGAAATCTTTCCTACGTATCTGATTTTAAAGTAGGTGTATACCGTGCCTCTATTGCTGTAAATATTTCTGCTGATGTTAATTGAACAGACCACAGTTGAACCATTTTCTAAAAATAAGGATACCTGCATCAAGGTGCACTGAAAAAATATTGGTGCTTCAGCCTTTTGTTTTTATAGGAGATAAATAAAGTTGATCAGAAGGAAAACATAGTTAACTCATTTGATATAAAATATTTTATTAAGGTCACTTTTACAAAGCATTCCAAACATTTTCAGTTTTCATGCTGATGAGAAAAAAAAGTGCCCTTTTTCAAAATTCAGAGTCCTTTCTTTCCTTTTTAAATATCTGATGTAGGAAATAAAGAAACATTTATGTGGAAAAATCTGTGTCAAATTTGTCATGTATTCTTATGTTTGACCATGTACTTGTTGACATAACTAATTTCACTCTTCCAGTAGTTCAGGTTTTTCATAGAATTCTGTAATATCTGGGAAAGGAAAGAAAAAAAATCTGTTTCTAGTCTACCCGAATAGTCTGTTCTGGAAACTGCCTCTCCTATTTAAAGTGTGGAAAGAATTTCCACAATTTTTTTCTTTATGTTAGCTATCATTGAAACTGAGTCTTCTGTTTGATTTGTTATTCACTTTGGCTGGTGATAATTATTTCTAGAAATCTCATTAGTTAAACCTTTCTATATATGTTCTCAATCTAGTTTATCTATACACAAAATAAAAATCTGTAGAAGAGGATAAGGTCTTTTTCTATATTTTATACACTGTGGGGTTTTCTTTAGAGAGAAGACCCAAAATAACTTTTTTTTGTTAAAAGATTTTGTTTTACCCATAATGAGTGAAAAGACATTCAGGAGTGCTGCAGTAGTTTGTTCATTCCTTGCTGCCTTGATAGCTGCTGTGGTAGTGGATCACTGCTGAGTCATTACCACTGTCAGTTATGCAGTGCTTTACTGATTTTGTCCAGCTAAGGCATGTCTATTCTGCCTTTCTGTGCAAGGCTGAGCTAGCCAATCATTACAGCACCCTTGGAATAACCACAGCTGCAGATATCAATTTGTTCCAGGAAAAAGTGAGATAACCTCTTGTAATCTCAGAGAGATGAAAAAGTTGAACTGAAGAGAATCTGTCTTCAGGATGTGGCTGACCTTCAGCTGTGTTCTTACATATTTGTTTACTGCTAACTTACCCAAATTTTATAAAATACCTTTTATTTTGCCAAAAGCAATGCCTTGCGAATCATTATTTCCTTTTTTTTTTTTTAATACTATTTAATGATATGTAGGGCTAATTTTCTCTAAAATCTCATTCTTAATTGTGTGCTTAACTTTCCAGCAATTAAACTGGCTTTTCAGGACATCAGTTCTCAATTGGCTGCAGTAGAGAATTTCAAAAATAACTAATTTCCGAGTCATTCCACCCACATCTCCTTGTTTTACAGAATCTCTTAGGATAAAAAGAAAATATTTATGTTTTCTTGACCTTTATTTAAAGAAGGCAAAGCACTTGACATATATACTGAAATGAAAATGCAGATGAAATCTGAAATTCTTTTCTCTCTGCATTACATCTGGACATAACATCATGAGTGGTTTCAACATAAAATTGACTTGAGAAGCAAATTCAGACTTGAACCTTTGCCTATATATGTACCAACATAAAAGAATATGCTCAGCATGAGAAAATGGCTTTACCATTTTAAAACTCTGTTTGAATTATCTTTTGTTAATGATGTCATTCTCTGGAACAGAAAATGGATAAATTAGTTGTGCTTCTTTCCTCTGCAACATGCTTAATTATGTCCCTTAATTCTGTAATCTCTGTTTTTACAAAAGTACGAACAATCACATAAGTCCAGCAGGTCCATCCATTACATGAGAAACATCCATTGCTTTGTGACTTCAAAACTTCTAAAACAGGTTAACCTATCCCCCATCAGTGAAAGGGCTGTTTTATGAAAATACTTCTTACATGTTCTTGTTCATTCAAAACTTACTCTATCAAACAGCTCAATGTGACGATGTCACTGTTTGCACAGTTATCTTCAAAGCTGATCCTCCTCTCAAACAAGAAGCCTATTTTGAATTTAAAGTATGAAATATTCCCATTAAAATTCATAGAATTTGGCTTATCTATATTGTTCTGAGCATTTGGCATTTTAAATAATATAGTAACCTCCACAAAAGGCAAGATAGATGAAGAGTAATGCCAAAATGTCAAGATTATGCTGCTTCTTCCGCTCTGTCATCACACTGCACAAATACTATAGACAAGTTACTGCCAAGCTAAAGGGCCACACAACATGAAGAAACCACAGAAATACAAATATGGGCAATAATTCAGAATCTATGATGTGTGTATCCTGTCAACAGATATATTGGAATATCCATATAGAAATACCATTAATTTCTTACTAATTTTTCTTAGGAAAAAATTACCCTTTATTCAGGCTGTTTCAAATGAACGTTTCAGAGTGCACTTCTGGTTCTCTATCTGTAGCTCTGTGTATTGAGATCAAATTACAAGTTTATCCCTCTCTCAGGTTATCTCCTGACCCTACAGCTCCTAGTCATCACCAGGGGTTTCCACAGTGGATCTGACTTGCAAACCCTCCACTTTGAGACACTGGTTCCAACCAAATAATGACTTGACACCCATTTTTAATTTGTTTAGAACCAAAGCATCTCAGAGGACAGAGATATTGTTTTAAATTTATGTTGCATCTAAGTTTCCCCAGCCTGGACCCAAGACTGAGCAGTGCTTTTGGACACGTTTTGCAGGGTCCTGGTTCCTTTATCCCTTTGCCAATCCAGACTGCCTTTCACAGGGCTTCTCCTCTCATCTCTAAGCTCCCCTAATTCAAACACTTCACTATCCAAGCTCAAAAATGCAGGTTTGGATCCCTGCTGGGTATCTCACAGTTTGGTAATTCAGTACACCATGCTGGGGTCTCTCCTCGCTGTTGCACTGTCACCCTGTTTGCTTTTTCAATCACTTCCAGTATAGGCTTGGCTGCAAAACTCAAGCACAGTAATTTCTGTCCACTGGTCTGGACAAGTAGTTTTCATAGAACTGTTGCATCTAGCACTCATTACAGTGATAGATGTCAGCTCCATTGTCACAGATGTATTCCTCAATGACGTGTTATGGTGCTCCAGCCTTGTACTTTAAAAAGCTTTATTCAGTTTGTAAATATTTATTTAGTGATCAAAGTCTGAAAGCAGCTTTCCTTTCTGATTCTGGGGTTATTTTTTCTCTGTCTAAAGATGGTTTCACAGTTAAATGCCACTTCTAATCTGCTTTTCTGTGTCTAGAGTATATTTTATTAACCCTTTTTTTTTATTTTCTTCAATGATAGATTAGTAAATTCCAAAGTAGCTTAGAAACACTGCTTAGTGACCTTTTTGTTCTTTGCATTTTTTGAGGAGAAATCAACAAAAGACAACAATAGTAACCTTTCCATATTCATTACCATAAGCTGCACTGACCTTAAGAAGCAGTCTTATGATTCCACACTTGTATACAGGGTACGGCTGCTGTGCAGATATCAAGACCTTGACAATTTTTCTCTTTTTAGTGCTGTGAGGGACAAAGAAATTAGGTATACTTTAGTACCTATGCACAAAATGGAATGATGGCAAATCTCTCAAATCTTATATTGTAAAAATAATTTTAAGTGAATATCTCTTTAAAAAATCAACTCCTAGGCAATATTAAGTATAAAAGCTTTATTTTTGTGTTTAATTAAATTTAAAAAAGGTTTATTGCTTTTTACTTTATTTTTTGAAAGAATAAAAATTAATTTGAAAAATATTATTTTCTTTCCCTTCCATTGAGAGAAGGATAGGCCAGATGAGGAGTATTGGTATGTAAAAAATAAGTCTAAACTCAACATTGATGCATGTGTATTATTGGATTGAGCTTGATTTCTAGAGTTTCTTGATATTTTACTAGTCTTACTGCTGAATTCCACATTCTTTCCTGGGAGTTCTTCTAAAATCAAAAACGAGAACAGGAAATAGAAAATATGTATAACTTGTGGACTAATCTGGTAAAATAAAAATAATATCTAACTCATAAAGAATAAAGAATGATAAAACTATTGTATTTTGTATTCTATATGGAGCATGCCTATGGTTTTAATACTGTATTAGTTGGTGATAACTTAAGACAAAATTGTCAAAAAAGGACAAACCTATATTCTGGCAAAACTCTGAACTCACTTCTCAGTCCTCTCTGTCCTGATAATCTGAAAAATTACGTTGTGCCTGTTTCTCTGCCTACATACACACCATGCCTTCCTAGATTATTAATGAATCTATTAAATAGCCAGTGACCTAGAAAGTAACCACAGGATGGCCTGTCATTAGCCTTTCACCATGATAAAAACACACCATTTAATCATACCTTTTGGGTTTTTTTCTCCTCTGGTCATTTGTTCTCTAGGCCAGTGTTTTCCTCTTTACTTTCTAGTTTCTTACCTATACTCATCTATTGTAACAGTCCTTGAAAAATAATTTCGGCAATCCAAGTAAGGTTTGTCAAAAAGTTTTTCTTTCTTCATTATTTTATCAACATATCACAAGGCTTCTAAGATTGTTACTCTAAGACATTTTCTTCAGCACTAAACTAAACTTGTAGATCTTGGTTTTTCTGTTGTGCCCCTATTGCTGCCTCCTCCATAGTAAACATTATGGTACTGGGCTATATAGTCTTTGTTATCCAATATAAATGTAGTTTTTTAAGGGAATGTTTTATATTTATAATCTAATTGAGGTTCTCCAACAATTATAGTGGCACAATTGTTGGTAAGGACATTACAGTGTATGTGAGGGGAGTGGAAATGGTGGTTTGGGGGATTTAAGATGGCTTTTCAAGAAAATTACACATAGTGTTGAGAAAAGATATAGTGTTTCTTCAGAAAACCAGCACTGCTTAGCCCCTTTATTATCATTATCTTCGAAGTGTTTTGTTTTTCTGATTTGAGCTGCCATTTACATTCACTGGTCAGTCATCTCCTGGAGTGATTCTGTATCTCTGCACTAATTTTAAATAGAGCTGCACTGTGCTGCACACATCAGAGAAGCACAGAGAAAATATTTTATACACTTCAAATGACTTTTAGATGCTTTTTCAGAAGCTTGATATTTGTTCCAGAATTCCTGGCACTTATCTTTTGATAGAATTTATTCTTAATTAGTGGAAAGGAGCAAGGGTCTCCTGTTTAACTGAGGCAAAGCATCATTTGCCTTCTCAGATGGACCTTTCTCTTCCTTAACTGCTTCATTAACCTGTGATAGTCTTCAGCAAATTGTTCTCATTCTCCTCATTCCAGTGTCCTCTGAGTGCCTCTTATTTGGTTTTCACTGTAAGATAGTTTTAGACTCTCAGATTTTCCTCTTTTAGAGTGTTGGCCATAGCTCTTGACTTCCGCTGGGGCTCTACACTTGTGTTCCAGACTTTAATTAGCTTCCATCTAACTTATCTGGAATCTTGAATCTTGCCATTACAAAACTATTCTTTCCTTCGTGATTTCTTCAATGCACTTGGTTTCTTCCTGGAGATTTTATTTAATTTCTGTTTTTCCAGTTCTGATTAGCCTTTGGGCTATCATTCCTCCAAAATTTCTGCTTTGAAAGTTCACTAACATGGTGTAATTTTGCTAAAAATACCTACAGACTGTATCTGCAATGGGTTTGACTGTGGTAGGATTGTAGCAGCAACAAAAAACTGTCATTAGTAGTGCCACATTTTAATTGCTCAGTCTTAATGAAAAAAACTCTTTGCTTCCTATGTTGGTTTATTTCCATATGACAAAAACAAAAAGTCTGTCAGAGAAGTAATTCCAGTTTTACAAGATTATTTTCCATTAAGAAGCAAAAGTGCAGCGCAATAGTGTTAAGCCTCGGCTTCTGTTTGATAGAGGAAATCCTGTATCCTGTGCTAATTCCACTAAAATGTGATCTTTTCTGTGTGCTGGAGCCACAGAAGCAGTCCCTTGTTACCCCAGAGGGTGTATAAGTGTCATCCCTCGAGGTGCCATTCATCCAAGTGCACTCTCATTAGTAATTAGTAGTCCCTTTGTAGTCAAAGCAATGGAAGTGTCCCCCAAGAAGAATTCATAAAGTATGTTTTAGAATTCCTGTATTCTGCATGAGACATTTATTTTAAACCCCGCTTCTGGAGCTGCCTGCCTGCCCTGCAGCAACTGTAGGGAGAGCCAAAGTAGCAGGCATGTAGGTGGCAAAGTTCAGTGTAATCAGTGCCACCATTACTGTCATCTCAGGGCTCAGTAAAACCTGCAGCTCCCAGTGCCACCAGTGGCCCTTGGGCAGCTCCTGCTGAGTCTGTGGCAGAGGGGAAGAGGGGCAGGACTTTCCCTTAGATGTTTTATGCTACGTATCTAAAAAGGTCATGATGTTATATCTGTTTCTTAAATGTTTTTTTGCTACGTATCTATAAAGGTCATGTTTTACCACAGCCTGAGGTGTCTGTCCTAACCGGGGAACTGTGTTAGCCTGTTCCTATTCCCAGTCTGTCACAGAAGACATCCTGCAGGATAAGTTGTGTACTTAGTTACAGTAATGTAAACTCTGTTGTTCTGAAAACAAGTGCACCCAGTTGTTTCCAAGATGTTGATAGCTGTTTTGCATTTATGAAGCACGGCTAGTGCCTTTTACTGGTTGGGGTTCTCTCAAAGTCTTGTTACTGTGTGATAATTTTGCAGCGTTTTTTTGGTTGGTTGGTTGGTTGGGTTTTGGTTTTGTTTTTTTTTTTGAATTGCACAGATTTTAGATGCTGACCCATCAATTTTTTCAAGTTTCTGCGTCTAAAAAGAAAAAGAAAAAAAAAAAAGAAATTTGAGCTGGAGGTCAGGCCCAATGTTACTGCCTTTCCTAGAAATATTTAATGGATCCATGTTAATAGCTCTTTTGAAAAGGCATCTCTAAGGCCTCATGTCTGCTCCCATTCTGGTTATGGAGAAATTGCCTCACAATACATCTGCATGAGCTGTGAGAAAGCTGCTATTTTGTATATATTGCCATGGCAGAGGGTGTTAGCTTCTGCTACATGGAATTTCAGACTTCTCTTGCTTTTGGACTGTATGCATGATAGGAATGGGAATTTGACTGTAACTTCCCAAGTTTTACAACTTACCTTCAACCTGAGAGGAAAAAAAAATCAATATAATTACCCTCTAGTAATAATTCTATCTTCTTTTGTGGCATTGAGAATATACTTACAAAGCCCAGTGAACTATCACTGTAAAGGTCCAGTGCTGTAGTGGAACTTTATCAAATGCAGGAAGGAGCAGCAGCTCTGAGCAGAAGCTCTGAGGGAGTAATTGCAAACAAGAGATCTTTCCCTTGATTTGATAGTATGGATTGGATAATTTTCCAAATCACTAATTCCTCAGTACAGCGTATGGCACAGGTGGCTGCTGATAACTCAAGCTTGCAAAGAGTCACAAAGCTGACTCGTTTGTGGCTTTGCTGCTGCTGCTGCTGCATATGTTGGTATGAAATACACAATGATGCTCCTAAGGAGGAGAAAGGACGAGAAATGATAACAATAAATCAATAATCTTTATTTGACTTTTTTTATCTTTGTTCAGCTCAGTAGCACAAGAAAATGAAAGCAATGTTTTTTGTGAGAAATTTGGATAGCAGAGAGCACTCAGCCACAGTGAAAGTAATTTTGTATCTGGAGGTGAGCTGTGAAAGCAGCTTTTCTGTTTATGAGGGATAGAGCAGAGAGGCCCAGTGTGACCAGAAGCGGTTAGAAAACAGCAGAAAGGAGAAGCTGTGCATTTCTAAGTGTCTTAAATCTCTTTCAGATTAGGAGGACAATCTCATGAGAAAGGATTAAATATGGCACACTTCTTCAACCTGCTAAATGATGGTAGCACTGCCATCATTAGCTATGAGTTTATTTTGGTAGCATGCAGAGATCAGATTGTGTAATTACTGCACTGGCTCTTGCAATATGTTATTGGCTCAAACCTTGGCAGACACACAGAAGCTGAGCAGTCTGACCAGGTTCAGCCCCAAACAGTCTGATTTTTCAGGATATGCAAGCCATCTGACACACAAAACCCAAGGGTTTTTAAACTTTTTACAGATATCAGGTGTGAAAGGAAAAAAAAAAAAACTTTTTACTCTCTCCACTGCCACAGCAGTCTCCTTTAATTTTTTATTGCAGACCCAATACCTGAGTATTAACACTGCCAGAACAAGCCTATTTCTTAGCAGAAATGGGAGTTTCCAGCCATATTATTATAGTCAACTGTGTGGTCATCATTGAATGCATGACAGCAGTTTATAGGCTAGATGGGGAAATATTTGCATGTGGATAAGGAATGTCTGTTGCACTTTTTGACCACCACCTAAAATCTTCCTGTCTCAATATGGTCATGTGTTAGTCTAAAGGGAGGTGGAAAAGGCTAAAGCAAAAATTCCTTCCAGCTGAGACTATTTAACCTGCCATCTGTTTCCAAGCTGCCAACTAGCCCCTAGTTACCAAAAAAGCTGCCATCCCATTAACCCCAGTGAGCAGCACGTTCCTGGACTTTGACTGATGGAGGCAAAGTAGGAAGAAATGCACAGATTTTTAACTTCTGTGCTTCTTTTCGTTGAGGGCACCCTTATGAAAGTAAAATGGTAGCAGTAGCATTTCTGAGGTTTTCTTGTGTCTTATGGATTCTATGCAAGTATTAAATGAGCCATGTTAGGATGTCAAACACGTGGGAAGTGTACATTCAAAGCAGGCTTGTTCTGAGCTGGCAAGATGATTTCTTATAGCTGCAGTATTAGCAAATTTTTCAAACATCTCTTTTGTTTAGCAGCTTTACTCTTATGTTGCTTCACCTTTTGGTTAGTTTATTGGCTCTGAGAGCACCACAGATTGGACTGAATCTCACCAGACCTGCTAACTAAACATCATCATAGATGGTCTGCAAATGGATAGGAGACCTAATACACTGAAGTGAGTGTTCCCAGCAGTTCTGTAGGTGGCACTCTTTGCTCTGCATCTGTCTGAACCCAGGCCATTACACAATGCAAGTGGTTTTCTATCCAGATGCTAGGACCAGTGTCTTTGTTTACACTCAATTTCAGTAGGCAGCCTCTATGCAAATGATACTTCTAGACACAACTGTTTAATCTCTACATGCTGTCCTAGATTACTACACTGTAGTGCTGTGTTCTCCTGAACTCTTAATGGCTTGTAGTGGTGGTGATATTCATTACTGCATTATTTCTTTTGTGGTAATGGGTACACACACGGCTTTATGAACATAAAAGTTGGTGAGTTTATTATTGCTGCTGTAATGATTACTAATAGGAGCTCTGGGTGAGTTCTGCTGTTTGGGCTCACACCAAGTACTACCTGTAGCTGAAATCATCCCATTCAGGCTAGGTATGGTTCAGCTTGGTGGGAATTGAGAATGGCTGACTCCAGTCAGTGCTAGGAGGCTCTCAGCTCTGAGAAGTTAAATCCTGAACTTTTTCCCCAGGCTTGAGCAATTTCCTGCGCTGAACAAAGAGTGGGGTATCTCTGCTCACAGCTGAACTTTGTCAGACCATATGTGACAGAGTAACACCTGCACCGTGCTTGGTGGTTCCAAGAAAGAATAATCTTTAAAGAAGCCTTATCTTTTCATTGACACCCAGCTCAGGTTATGGGTAGAAAGAGGGCTAAAGATGGCATTCCCTTTATTAAAAATAATAATAATAATAAATAGGTGAGTTGGAAACGAGACAGTTTCTCCCCCTGTTAACAGCTCAGTCTTCCTTGTAACACAAACTCCCTTGTTTGTGAAGTTCCTGAGGAGTGAATTCTGGCATTTCAGCCCACTTACTACATCTGTGATACAAAACCTTAACTATCCAGCCTTGGTCGAAGGGAATGACTGAAAGGAGAAACCATGGGTGCGTGCCTTCTTGAGCTAGTAACAATTTTATCAACTCACTGACATCAAGGGATGTGAGACACTGACACTACCTCAAAGGCTTCCAGCTTGTTAGCCTTTCACACACCTATTAGGATGTTCCTAGTCTGGCTCATTGGGTAAATTCAGTAATTGTCTTTACAAGATGTATAGAAATCTGAAAGGTGGCTGTCAGCAGCGTGTTAGAAGCTGCAGGCTGGTTAGTAAAAAGGGCAGTGGATAGCTGAACAAAGCAAAACCTTTACCTGCAGCTACAAACCTTTTAAAACTCCTCCCCATTTTGGGCAGCTTTTAAAATATTTACAGAAATAATAATGTGTAAATACCATTTAAAAGAACTTTCAGAATATTTACTTCAACACAGATGCAATAGAAGTCTTTAGGTAAATATCATAACTAAGATTGCATTGTGTATTTCAAAAGAGATAGATGGGAAAACACATAAGGGTGTGATGGGCTGGCCCAAATTATACCTTAATGACATTGCACAGTGGAACAAAATAGTCTTATCAAGGACCTCTCATTCCTGAGGTGAATTAGGTCAATAAAAATGAAGAGGGAAAAAAAGTATTTTTGTTTGTTTATTTGTTTTAACTAAGCACCCAAATGATTAGCAAAGAGGTTCAGAATGGAGATCTAGAAGGTACTTGTACAGTTGTAAGTGAGGATAAGATTTTAGAAGGTAGGAATTTCCTCTTTATCTTGACCTGAGTAGGCTTTTCCTTCTCATTTTGTCTGCAAAGATCTTTAGGTCCACTTTTCTAAGGCAAATTTGACCTCAGTGAGCCTGAAAAAGGGCTACTAAATGCAGGCTCCTGAAAAACAAGCTGATACCTCTGACTGTCCTACTCTTCATAAATGTGTGGCCACTTCTTGCATGGTGTGGTTTTGCTTTTAAGAGAACATGAGATAGCTGGTGGTACATGCAGTGCTGAGAAAATGCCGCGTGAGTTTAATGCTCACTGTCTCCACTGAGTGGGAAACTAGCAAACTTCTCCTAAAGGCCCAGAGAGTCTTGCTTGTCTTTTAATCACAGGATTAAAGAACAGCAAGATCATAGTGAGACTAAAATTTTGACTTGATATTGCTGGGTAAAGGTCTCACTGCCTCTTCCTTCTGGAACTCTTCAGGGAGAGTTTGTAAATGGAATGTTGATGGCCTTGTCCTCATCTGTCCTTGGTCTCCTTCATGCCGGGCTTTGGAGGGGAAGTGGTCAGGATGCTTCTTTTTCAGAGGCAGTTTTATTCCTCGGAGTGGCTCTCCTTTTCTCTCCCAAGTCTCTGGGACCACAGCTGTATGCCAGCCAAGACCCACCTGCATGGGATTTTGGCTTCACTGCAACACAGCTAAACCAGTTAAAATTAAATCTCAGCACAAAAATTCATTCATTCCTCTTCATGTTGAATTTATGCCATGCCCAGGCATAAAACTCTCTTGAGTCTGGCTATCACATCATCTTTCTGTCTTCTCAGTAAGTTCATAATGCAATTACAAAAAGTATTTTGGGATGAGTTGAGAGGCAAAAGTTTGCTGTTGTACCCTGGTTAAACAAGGAAAAGAGGCAACAGATGAAATTTATTGTCAGGAGGAGTTTGATAAACACTTTTGCACCAAAAGAAAGACCTATTACAGCTTGGCTGTCAACAGTCATATCCTTACAGTATTTAAATCAGTTTGTTCATCTGGAAAAGACAAATGCTGGGACTTGTGCACTGAAAAAATCTGAGCCTATCAGGCATGGAAAATAAGATACAATTGGATGGGGAACCAGATTTGTGGAGTTGATAGGTTTTGTTTACCAAACTACTGTATGAGGTACAAAGAATTTTTTTAACTTAGTTCAGCATGCTGTGTAATATAACGTGACATTTCTGTATATGACAGCAGAAGATTCAGCACTTGAACTTCTCCCAGCATGACTCAACACCTCCTGACAACTCAGCAAATAACAACAAAAAAACCTATCTTTAATCAATTCCTTTACCCAGTAATCTCAGTTGAGATCATTAAGAATTACCCATTAATCTCAACTGGGATCACACAAAATCACTCCAAGTCTCATGACTTCATAATCAGCTTTTTCCACCAGAAAAATAAAATAAAAGATATATATATATGCAGCTAATGAAAAGGTAAACTCCCTGTGCACACATTGACATAAATGTCAAATTTTAATGATTGCCCTCTTTGAACTTGGGACAACTCATACATACTGTGGGATCCTGCATAGGAAACAGTAAATGTCATCAAGACAGTGCATGGGATGTAATATATTATAATAAAAGGCCAAATGACTTGAAAGTCAGGTTTTCTTGCATTTTTTATGAAAGAAAAATCGATCCATTTTTGTGAAAGATGTCACTAAGTCATAGTATAATTTTTGTAGCAAAATTGAAGTCAGTGACCGAGACTTGTGTTCCTAGAGACAACTAGACACTTTTGGAAATGCTTCTAATTAAAAGATACCGACTGATTCAACAAAAAATGCTTTCATCTTTCATCCTGTAGAAATTGGTACCTGGCCATGAAAACTGATTTTTTTTCCCCCTCTTTTCTCTGAGTTTATGCAGACTTCATCTGCAGTATGGAAACAGACTGTATTTTTGGAGAGACCCTTCTGTTGAAAATAGCTTTGATATCTAGGAAAGGAGAGTGGATGCATCTTTGGATTTGACATTTTTCTTGAGATAAAATCAAAGACATTCTTTATTTCACTGGCTCTGATATATATATATATATAAAGATATGTGTGCATTTGGCAAAGAATGAAAGACTTAAAGACAGAGAGATTCCTTTGAATTTTAACTTTTTCCTACCTTTAATGATTATCATTAGTGCCTCTTTCAGAACACTGCCTTATAAAAAAATACATAGTAATACTTAGTGCAAGTCATGAAGCTAATCTAACACATCATTTATTTTACATTACCCAAATGACCGAAAAGTAAAAATGGGAATGTAACATAAATAATCTGAATTCTGCATTAGATCAATCCCTGGACATGACTAAATACATCAATTGGTATTTCCATAGTAGTGCTATCAGTTATATCCACAAATTGTAATTTTTTTTCTTGAAGTCAGCATTTTCAAGAAGCCATGGTTAATCTAATTTATGTAAAAATGAGTAAGTAGGAAGATTTTGGAATTTGAAGATTCCCCCCTTCTTTGTTTCACATACTGTTCATACACAAGCATCAGTGGGTACAAGGGAAAAAGGAGGAAGGATCAAATGCAATATTAATAGTTTCTCAATTCCTTGTCATGAAATTCACAGCAGAATGCAGCAAATTGGCCATGAACGTTAGAAAATTGTGTGCAGGATGCTCGTTTCTGGAGTTTGCCCTCTGTTTTAGAATGTAATATATATGAAATTGCTGTGGAAAGAGAAGAAGAAAGAATGTGACATAGAACAGCAGGGAGCCTGTTTAAAAACACTGCTCAAGCCTCCCACGGTGGTACAGTTTAGCTGTGCATGGAGAGGAGGCAGTTCCTCATGAATCCAAGCAACAAAAAGGGCATGACAGAACCACAGGCTTGATTTCAGTGCCAAGGGCTCAACAGAAGCAGATCTCTTGGCTTGGCACCCCTTTCCTTGACAGCAGCAAATCGAGTTATCCTGACTTCCCTGCGGGGGAGACAAGCTCCAGAAGAGTACGGGCTGGTCTTGCAGCAGCAGCTGAGCACTTGGAGCAAATTAGGATATCGAGTCACACCAGTGATTTCCATCATGTCTCCAGTGCTGCTGGGGCCAGTGCCCAAAGGCAGGATGCTGGAAGAGCGTAGGTGGGAATGGAGCTGTTGAGGACCAAGCAGGCACGAAAGCAAGGTTGGAAGCCAGTATCTCCTCAAGGACATCCCCATGTGTTCTGATTTTCTTCTTGCCTTGTTCCTTAAACATAATTATTCTTCATCTGCGGCTCTTTGATTGTTATTTGCCGCTGTAGGTAGCATATGTGGCAGCAGCAGCATGTGTGGGACTGGACAGGCAGCTCACCAGAGATGCTGAGCAGCACACACAATTCTCACAGGCATGTACTGATACCCTGTATCCGAGGCTCTGCTCATGTAGAAGCCAAACTTCACACTAAATAAAGGTAAATGGTTTTGACAGGAGTAGGAAAACAGATGCTGCTTTTAGAACCAGACCCGATGACTTATTTCTTTATAATTTGGAACTGCTGAAAACTATGCCACAGAACAAACTCCTGAGGAAAGTAATGCTTGCAAAATTAAAATGATTCTTCTCAATTTTTTTATGTTAAAGTTTTCTGGTACTAATTGCCTGTCCATATTTTCTGGAAGTAAATTAGCCATCAGGCTTAACAAAGATTATCTGTGGGTTCTTTCTGTTCATGTTCCTGCTCAGGGTCAGTTCAGTTCAGATGGTCTATACAGATGGTACCATTTACTTTTTAAAAAACAGCCAACACAAAAGGAGAATATTAAACAAATTCTTGAATTAAAAATCTTTGCACACATATGAGACTCCTCTGTTTGTGTTTAGTTTGATAGTCTCACAGTTCTTTTCTTAAAAGCTTAAATTTTGAAAAACTGTTGTTTCAAAAGAACCCTTCCACCCCCCCAAAAGATAGGATATATACTTAATCAAACCCAGAAATACAGGCAGAGAATTGTAAAAATTCCTAGAGTGGAGGGTAACAGGTATTTGGGAAGAAAAAGTTAGCACTCCAGAATAGTTTAGAAGATTTCAGGAGGAATTAGATGTGCAGAATGGAATTGAATCAAATTAGTTCGGCACAAGTTGAGGGGCCAAGGTCTCCAGCATTAGCAAAAAATACCCGGGGTCATTCATGTCTACACAATGATCACAAGGTTTTATATCTTGTATGAAAAATGGCATTGATGCCACCTCCATCGATGTACTCGTCATCAGTATTTTCCTGAGGCATTGACGTGAGGGACAGTTATCTGTTATTTTTGGCAGCATTTTATGGTTTTCTTTATGTTATACCACTCAAGTCCCACTTCAGCACCTCCTTATCTGAAGAAATCTATTTTCAGTTTCTACTTAGAGGGAAGTAAACTGCTCACCTTGGTGTTAATTTTATAGTTCTAGAAGTTACTGCATGTTTAAGATAAATTGCAAATTAAATCATTCTGCAGTTATATTAAAGTTTCATACTAGGAATTTCTATTTTTTCCCTAATATTTTACCACTTTAACTGTAGGTAAAAGGCTTGGCCTAATACATCTCAGGGAAGTATAGCCTTATTTGTAAACAGTTTGGTTAAATATTAATGATGAAAAGTATACAAAAGTTACTGCAAAACAGTGAAAAAAAATTCTCCCATCAATTCCACTTTGCAATAATGAGCATTTAGAAATAGTTCAATACATCCACACCATACACCACATTATGAATTGCTGCTAAACGTTCCAGTGTAAACTTCACATGAAAAAGGAAAACTGCAATAATTTTGCACTGAGTATCAGCATTAGTTTTAAAAGCAGTGAAGAACTGAACTTCCTTATTGTCACGTAGGCTTAATTCATGCATGAAATAACTGTGCTTGCTTGTGTTGTAGGACAATATGCATATTGAGATCCTCATGATGCTGTCTACCCCTCTGCTTCAATGCAAAACCCTGCTTTTTGTATTCTAGCAGTCCAAGGCTGCAGCATGATGGGGCTGAGAGCTGAAGGTATATGGAATGATGATAGTCCTTGAATTCAGGAGCTTTTGTGCCTTAACCAGAAAAGAAAAACAAGAAGTTGGCAGACAAAGAAACAACAAAAAATGTCCCCACTCTGCTCCTGGAAAGCAGTTATACAGAGGCTTGGTCTAGAATTCAAAGTAGGTAGCACAGGTTGCTCCTATCCCCAGATTTTTTGATCTGAGTTGTAGCCTCTAGTTGTTTTCTGAAACAGTTTTCTGAGTTTCCCACCCTAGACATGAAGGTGTCCTTGTGAACTGATGAATATCATGGCTTTATCAAATGAAGCCAAATCTCCCCAGTGCAGTGTTTTCTCTTCCTGTGGATCCAAAACAATGTGCCAGTTTGTGTTAAGGAGTTTGGACACTTGCACATCAGGACTTTCTATTTATCACTCCAGACATTTATCAGATGATAGCACTATTCTAGGAAGCATATCTTAAGAAATTGCTTTGGTGAAACAAAAATTATTTGCTTTACGAAGATGGGATGATGGTTTGCTGTGTCTGCAAGTACCTCTGCATCATTTCACAAGGTGCTGCCTAAAGGAGTGGGTCACAGTATATCTCTCTTAAGACTGATGTGCAGATGCTGGAATATTACATTTAATAACTGCAATTACCACCTCCTACCTTGTTTACTGGAATGGAAGCTTCCCAAATGTTCTTTGTCTTGCTGTTGGTAAAATCAAAGTCAGAGGTAGATGTGAGGTTCTTCTGCCTTTTCACCTGTGGGGGAAGCATGATTTCCCCTCCTTACTCCCCAAGAGTAAGTAGTTCCTGTGGAACGAGCTCATGTTGCAGTGGTTCACGGAGATCATGGTTCTGCAGTGCTGTGCCACATTTATGTGCCACATAAGCACCTGTGCACCACTCCAGTGGCTCTCTGGAGCTGTATGGAACTGTTCCCTCCTTTTTAGAATAAATTCAGCACAGGGATGTGGGTCTTTCCTGCATCACATCCTACTCCTGGTCCCCAAATCATTTTGTGGTAGAAGTCAATGTTTTTTACTTCACTGTATTTGAGTTGGATCCATACAAAACCATTCATTTGCATTAAAGCTGCTCTTGCTCTGCCTTTACTGGCATATGCAATTTTACAGTTTTCTCAGATTGCCCTCTACTTCTTTTAATTTTCTTATTTTCTTAAAATTTTCTTGTTGTGATCTTGTGTTTTGTAAGGTGTTTGCCAAATCATCAGCAGCAGCAGCAGCAGCGGCAGCAGCAGGAGCATTATTCCTCTTCTGCTGTATCAGGTGCATCAGGAAGAATCCTGAGAGTATTGTGCAGAGAAATCTTGAGTTTTTCTATATTCCTACGACAGATACCAGAATGTAATCGTAATGCTCATTGGGGACTGTAGTCACAAACAGGTAATAGAAAATGAAAAAAGATTTAATAAAGGAAAGGGGATCTTTTTGGTCTATTGAAAGGGAAAAAAAAAAAACCAAACAAAAAAACAACAACCCAGATATTAGAAATTTATATCTGAATATGTTTATACTCTTTCCAGGAGCTTGAAATTGGTTTGTTCTATCCTCAGACAATTTTTCTTGGATGAAAGAATATCAAGAATCAAAGAAATCTATTTATCTGGATCTGACTCTGTCAGGTGAAAAACAGCTACTTTGAATCCTTGAAGGAATTATACCTCTTGTTCATGGATCATTCATTGCTTGCAAGGTGATCAGCCAAATTAGCACAAATAGCCATGTACTTCTGATTTCCTGACACTCAAATGGCAGTGAGACACAAGGCTCTTTTAAGTCTTTATGTATCAAAATATTTTTAACTATGTAGTTTCTTTAGGAAAGATCCTATTGAATTCTAAAGATACTTGCTTCCAAAGTATCTCACGGGTACTCTAAGACAGGAGGTGCCTAGTTGCTGTTCAGTTCCCTCGCTGGGTTCTGCTGTGCTCAGAGTTGTCATGCAGGTGTTTGCACATTGGAAACACCCAGAGGGTGGCTGAGCCCTGAGCAGGCTCTCCAGAGCAGGGGTCACAGCACCAAGCCTGACAAGAGTTCCAGAAGCATTTGGACAGTGCTCTCAGGCACAGGGTGAGACTCTTGGGGTGTCCTGTGCAGGGCCAGGAGTTGGACTCGATGATCCTTGTGGGTCCCTTCCAACTCAGGATATTCTATGACTCCAAGATCTACTTTTAAAGTGGGAATTGTGTTTTCTTCGCAATACCAGTAAGATACCAGGCGAGAAACTTACATTGTATGTGGAGATACATACTTGGGTGAAGGATTTCAGTTGAATGTTACATTGATCATCTTAGCACGTTCTCCTACAGCCTCAGTATTGAAATGCTCTTCTGACTGAGGCATGAACACCAAAGGGCTTCACTGGTTTGGATCCAGGTGACCAGATACAGATCTGCTAAATGCTTTTATTTTCCCCTCAATATTGAATTGCTGTATGTAATGTCTTCCTGATAATCTGGGTATCATATCTATGTTTACTTGCTGCTTTTCAAATTTATATCTATTGGTTTGGTGAGATCTAAAATATGCATTCATAAACTACTTTATAGAGGCAATTCATGTGGAGCTGAATCTTAACGCAGTGCAAACTACCAGAACTGAAATTACTTCAGTGAGTCTATGAAAATTTATGCTATCTGGAGTTTAGAATGGGGAAATTTCACCCTTGCTTTGTCCTAAGGTCCAGGTCGTAACTTCTATTCTGCTCTGATCAGGAAAGCTTACAATGAAGATATGAAAGATTAAGAATGTTTAATTTATTCAGAATGTAGATTTAGGGTGGGTAATATTTATGAATAAATTCTTAAATATTTTTTATTCTTCTGGCTAATCTTCTCTAGGCCAAACAATGGAATTCATCAAGAGACAATACTTTTAATCTCTTGTTTGCTTTTCTTTTCTTCTCATCCTCTAAGTAAAAGTTACTTTTATTTCCCTTAGTGATTGAAATCATTTTCTTTGCTGTACTAAATTGGTTTTGTATTTCATAATTTGCATGCAAATCTAGTGAAAATACTTTGCCAAATTATAAACCTCATGAATGAAACTGCTTTAAGCTTTAAAAAGCAGGCATGTTGTCGTGAAATTTTGAAGTTGTCTATTTTCTTTCTCGCAGGCAATCAAATTTAAAATGTACCTTAAAGCCTGTCTTCTCTCCCAGTGTAACACCTGAACATAATGTTGAAATGGGCTGGCTCAGCTCATTATAGGAAACTTGCATTTTAACTTGATTCCATTATTTGCTGATATATGATCTTCCATGTGGTCTGTAATATATTTTGACAAAGTGAGTGTCAGCTATAGCAAGTATCAGAAAAGAGGAGACTGCAAGAGAAGGTGAACAGTAAAACAAGGCATTTGGCAGTAATCTTTTCCACCACTTAATATGCAAGTTTTATAAGCAAAGTCATGACCCTGTCACAATATTCATTTCTCTCATGCCTTTCGTATAATAGGGAAGGTGGTAACAAGATAGGACTTCCCTGCACTGTGATTTCCTTATCATAACTCCAAGTTTAGTGAATTACCAAAGTATCTCCAGTTCCTTTCTTCCTCCAGCAGAATCTGTTTGTATTAACAGGAAAGTACAACTCTCCCCATGTTTTCAGTCTGTACAAGTACAGCCTCAGTGTGTGTACAAAAGTCAGCCAGGCCACACCTCAGGGTCACCTGGCCACATGTCCTTTCCCAGGCTGGGCAGACGCAGTGGTGGAGTTGCCCAGCTCAGACGAGCAGTGAGGTAAAAGCCAAGCTCCAGGGCACACCTCAGACTGCCCAGCCCATCTCCATCTCCCTTGGACCAGCTAAGGTTTAACATCCTCTGGGACACGAACTGAGCAGGGAATGTCCACTGGTGGTCTCAGCCTGAGTGCACTTCCTGAATGAAAGGGTTGAGACAATGGGTCATGTCCAGATAACAAGTGGTCGTTCTCTCCCTGCAGGAATATCTCATTTTTGCAGTCAGGCCTGTTTCTGAGGATAAGCTTGGACGCAGCCTTTTCAGACAGTGGGACCACATCCATCTGCATGTTCATTTCAAGCGAGGTCAGTCTGGAGGTTCATTCCCAAATCCAGGACATTAAATCTTTATCACATTTGTCACCTTTTTGAGATACAGATTTAGATTCAAGCTGCCATTTGTTTGTGGCCAAGGTTAGAAATGGGAGAGGGGGCAGGTGCCTGGATTCTTCTCTTCTCTCATAAAACCTGTGATATATATTCAACAACACAACTCTATATTGACATGAAAAGAACAAAATCAAGTCCATGCAGAAACTACGTGCTACCAGGCTTAAGGTTGCTCTTGTGAAACTAAACTTGGCCCCTTGCAGTGCAGGAACTCTGGCATACTTTTAAAAATTAATACCTTTTGTTTCCACATGACCCTGCTTCATCAGCAGTTAGCTTGTGTGTCTTTCCATCCTCTTCATGTAGGATATGGCCCCAGGGCCTTCCTTACCACCACATCATTCAAAACCTGCATGGAATATAAAATTATTGGTTGTTTCATTGTTCTCACAGCTATCATACCTGAATGCTTCACACGCAGTAATGAAATTACCGGCATAATACCCTGGCCGTTCATGGGTTTGTTATCCTTACAGGTGGTGGAAGAAAATAGTTGGCAATGTATCAGCTAATTTCTAAATAGCATTTCTTTCATAGTCTCTATAATTTTAATGAATCTTTATGTGTATGTGAATACAGTTTTAATCTACATCAATTCCAGCTATGAGTGTTCAGTAACGCAGCTCAGTTGCCTTGTATAGAGATCAGAAAACAAGGAACATCAAATTAATGGTCATCTCTGGGAAATGTGAAATAATTTGTCCAACATCACATAGGAGCTCTGTGGCAGATCCAGAAATGGAATTCACTTCTTCAGTGGCAGCTGCCTTAACTATTAAATCTTATTTTCTCATTCTGTAGTCCCTTGCTGGTTCATTATATACCTTCCAGTTCCTGAAACAAATGAGGCAGAGAGAAATGAAAGCCTCATTCACTAGATAACCCCGATTCATTCCCCAAATACCATTTCTCAGAATACCATGCACGGTGCACACAAAAAGCACTGCAGCTATGCCATGGAAAAGCAGTTTGTATGTTCAAGAGATCCAAGCTGGAGTTCCGTAAGCAGTTTTAATCTGGCATTTCCTACCTCTTGAATACTTGAATTTGAATGGGGTCTTCAGTAATTATTTCCAAGACTTTGAAAAGAAATAGTAAAACAGAATTTCTACAGTGATCAACAATACTGACCTTGAGCTTAGATGATCAGAATTTATATCTTCATCTTTATAGTAGAGACAACTAGCACCTGAGGTCTTAAAGTAAACATTATTCATAGATGGCTACTTAACTTTTATGAGAATCAATCACTAGAGTAAAAACAAAGTTCACCTTATTTTTACAAAAAATCCCATAAAGTACTAAATCTCTACCATCAAATTACACGTCTAGGGAAGACCTTGGTGTATATATACAGAGCAGACCTATCAATTCTTGTATGTCTAGACTCTCTTTCTCTCTTCTTTTGTATGTTTGTCCCTTCGTCCTGCACATGTTATGCCCCTCATTCACTGTGTTTTTGCCATCACACACTTTGGAACAGGATATTTTTCTGTGGCTGTGTGTACTTATTTGTTAGCAAATTAAGAGAGCTGGTAAAGAGAGGGTACAAAGAGTGCCCTATCTAGGCATTGTAAGTAATAACCATATTTGGACACTAGGAAGAGCACTGAAGGAAGCTGAAGAGCTTTAAGGTTGTTCAGGACCTTCAGGAGGCTGGAATGTTGAGGAGTGTAAATGGAGTTGGGCAACCAGGTGGGGAGTCCCACTATTATTTTTGCCAAACAAGAGTCTAGGTCTCTATTTCTGGACCAGCAAATCAGAGCGTGTCCCAGGCCCAGGCTGTGTCAGGATGTTTTGTTCAACTCAAGGCAGCAGTTCCAGTTGCAATCTGCTGCAGCCCACTGGAAGCCTGTACTCCCCATGGCACGAGATTTCCTTCCAGGCTTTGTCTCTTGGCTTTCTGGGCCATGTGACAAACAGACTGACAGTTTTTTGCCAGTGGGACGAAGTGTACGGGTGGGTCAAATTTGCTTATGCATTTTCTGGTTTTCAGTGAATCATGGCTGGGTGATGAAGCATAACCTGTTAGGCCCAGATTTGTTTGCCATTTTCTTTAGTCCTCTGTGAGCAGTTCTAATGCTGCAGTGCAGAGGCTAAATGTCAGTGAGGAGTGAGAGTTGGGCAGGGATGAATCTATTACTTTCCTAAAAGAATTTTTTGCTTAGCTTTCTCACTTCACTTGTTAGGACATTTTTCAGTTTCTGGCTTCTTGGATAGGAGCCAAAATTTTCTCTGCTGTTATATCCTGGGAGGGTAATCCCTGTGGCTTTGGCAGGTGCCGATAACTTCTGAAGGGAAGTAGCTTTTGCGAAGGCATATTGTGACAGGGAGCGTTGCTCTTTAATTCATTCCTATCCCATTTGCCTATCATAATTCAGCTGTGCAGGACCAGCTCATTTGAAAGAGCCTCTCATTTGTTAGCTATTAGTGCATGTCAGATTGCAAAAGAAGCTATGGCTTGTTTGCATATTGTATATTTTCCCTCATACTTACCTGGGTTTCTCCATTTGACTACTGCAGCTGTAGCTCACATGCAAAGAGGAGCTCCTTTACATCTTTTAGTAACTCTTAATAAAGCCTTACTGGCTTTTTTAAACAGAGTTTCTCCTGATTTATGCTCAGGGATTAAAGCCACATTGATCTTGATTCCTGCTGTGCTTTTGACACCTGTTTCTTTGTTTGTAATCCAGTTATATAATTTGTAGAAAATTAGCAAAAAATTTATTGTAAACTTTAGAAAATATCATAGCTTCAAACTTCTTGTAGGGATTTATTCTGGTCCATTAAGATTTTTCTTTTTTTTTTCTTTCTTTGCTTTTTATTGTTTAATTTCACTTTAGGATATGTACTTTAAAATTCTTGGTGAATCATGAGGAAAATGAATGGTTTGCATAGAAATTAATTCTGTCCCCCAGAGACATAGTTTACACGGATATGAGAATAAGCCGCTGGCACAGCCCCCAGCACTTGTGTCCACTCGAATCCTATTTTGAAGATTCTGTGAAAAGTGGAAGATGATGTTCTGATTGATTCTGCAGGAATAAAATTAATCTTATCTAGGAGTAGAGTTTATCCATTTGAGGTCCACAGACTGCAAAAAATAAAAGAAAATAAAGCAATTTTTCTAACATGTAAATAAATAAAAGTTAGAATAACTACAGATTCAGAGTTTTGCCTATTTTTTATTTTTATTTAAATGAAAACTATTATGATTCTGCACAGGGTGATGCAAGCTACTTTGTTTAGAAATTATTTAAATTATTTCTGAAGATGTTTAATTGTATTTTAATGTCAAGAGACTATAAAGTAGAAGACTAGGGACAGCAGCTGGCCCGCCAGGTCATGGGGGCATGTTATCATTAGATCTCCATGAGCCCATGCTGTTGATAACACCCAGCCTATTCCCTCAAGATCAGAATCTGGCCCTGAAAGGTCAAGCTTGGAAATCACATTCATCAGCTTCAAAATAATGAGTTTCCCCCATTTTAAATATTCTACCTTTGGCTAGCTACTATCCATGGCAAAGCCTTTCCAGCTTTACAGTAATGGTCACCTCAGAGCCTGATTCTTTCACAGACTTTGTGCTAGTTTACCATATTATTATTTATAAAGCCTGTAACCCTTCCCACTGGATTATTGCAGGTTCCAGTCCTTGGCTCTCTGGTGGATTGGTTACTTTAGTCTGTCAGCATGTTCAAAACTGTGGGGAGCACACTGTGGTGCAGGAGGTGTATTGCTCAAGGCCAAATGCAAATGTTCTGGTTTGCATACAGTCCCAGAGGTTTTAATTGCTGGAGCAAGGCCTTGCGCTTAATAAACCAGTATTGGGGAAGCTCACATCTGGAATAACTAGTTGTGTTCCTCTTTGTGGGGGGAAAAAAGAAACAAACAAGCCTAACAAAACCCCCCAAACTAAAATTAAAAACAGTGGGTTTTTTTTCAAACCTTGGAAGAATTCCTTTGGTTGTTTGGAGATATATAACTGTTTATTCAATCCCAAAAGTAATCACAGCTTATTTCTGTTGTGCATCACGTCTTGAAAGATTAAAAAACTGTGGGAAGCATTTCTCATGAACTAAGTTTTTGAATTAATTCACTATTCATTGCAAGGACAAGAGTAAGGAATGGTTTAATAAAATTAGTAGTATGCTGGGCTGTCCAGAGCTCTATGCAATTCCAGGCTTGATGCCACCACCACCACTTTTCTTGAGCTTGCCATGAGACTAAGGATGGAAATGCTCCTTGCATATAGAGATGATGAGCTGTTAGCTCAAGGTTATGTGATTCAATCGGGGGCATAGCAGGAAAGGAGACTCCTGAGAGCTTCTGAATATAGGTCCACATTTTAACCATCACAGCTCCTTGATATGAGATCATGATTGTCTGATTCATTTTGTGCTGCAATCAGAATGAAAGACCAATTACTTATTTAGAGACTGTTTCCTACAATGACAAACTGAATGAAATCAAAGAGGAGACATGCAAAAATCCTTAATTCAAGTCTCGGGTTTGAGCAACTCTCTATTCAAGCCATGATGATTTATGAAAATTAATCAGAAAGCTAATGATAATTATTATTTTTATTTGAGATGAAAAGCCAGAAGTATATTTTGAGTGTTGCTTAGATGTTATGTTCTGTTTAAGACCCTGGAAATTTCTTACCAATTAAAGGCAAGCCCAGAAGTGCACAGAGAAGCAAGACCTTCATTCTCAGTGTTCCATTAGGTTGTTAATTAACTATAATGTTTATGACTTTCTAAAACAAGTTGCTGGAACAGGCTTAGAGTAACATTCATATTCTTTTGATTCTGGCAATTTATAGACTGCAGCTCACTCTAAGGTATATCAAAGTGTAGGACTTAACAGAAAAATGTAATGAATATGACTTCTTAAAGAAAAATTCAGATTATAACATATGTATTTCTTCTGCTAAGTATAGTGTGCCAAATTAATGTTTCTGCTTGCAACTTATTGGGAAAGTACAAGTTTCTGGTTAAATCTGGTCAGGGACAGATTCAGCTTCTTGCTGGAATTTGTGAGATTCCTTTTTTTTTTCCCCTCTTCTAACTCTGCATTTTGGGGTGTGTAAATTTTTTATACTTTTTGTGACCTCTCCATATTTCTTAAAATATCCCTTTTTCTAGTTAAAGAAATATACGTAAGGAGGAGTGAGAGTGTGTGACATTTTTTATGACAAGAAAAGCAATTCTAGTCCTGATGTGATATATTTTGAATTTGAAAAGTAAATGTATTTTTTAAAATATTGTTGTGGAATACATTTCTTATTTGAGCAGATTACTCAAAACTACTGACTTTTAATCATTGTTAAAAAAACAGTTTTGTTTTTTGCAGTGTAAGCCCTGGGAAAAAACCTTATAGCTCAAATTTTATTTGATAAATAAAGTAAGAGCTCCTGGACCAGCTATGTAGCTATTTTTGGTGATGTTTAGTGAAAGGGTGGCAGCACTGACCTTTAGAGTGTTTGTCGAGTATGAGCGAAGTGCTCAAACCATTCACTCTGGTGATGTAAAGCTGCCAAGAATATAACCTATGAGAATCAGTGCAAGTACAGTAATAATTCTTTATAGACCTAAGGTTTTGTTCTAGCATTTTTAATACTGTGTGTGTTTATCCTTTCTGTTCATATCAGATGTCCACTGACGGTAGAGTTCATGTGTGAGCTACACTGTAGTGTGCCAAAATAAAAGCTGAACTGCATGACAGTACACTAATCTACATCATGGAGTTGGGCTCATGTAATTTAAATTATGGCCAGAGGTAATAAAAATTCCTATTTCTGGTTTATAAGGGAACAACATGAACCCTAACAGCTGTAGAACAGTTCACAAGAGACAATTTACCCACAGATGTGCTGAGGCTGGTTTATAATGTATGATGAGCTGTCACAGGCTGGACTTCTCATTTTTAGATTGCCCTATTTCTTTTACCAGTAAAGTTGATAGTAGAATGGGACTGCCACTATTCCAGAAAGGACTAATAAATGTAGTAGGCAACAATCTGAAAGTATATGGGTAAAAAGTATATATCTTGAGAAAAAAATTAACCTGTCAGCATTGTGTTTGAATGCAATTACATGTTTTCACACTCTGCAGTAAGTGCTTTTAGCACTGAAAGGAATTTTAGGGAAAGGTGAAAATTCTACAATATGACAAGCTTAAGGGAGATTGTATTTATACTTGACTAAAAATCTAGTTTGGTCTTTCTGAAGACAGTGATTAAAACTTTGGTTTTAAGTGATCAAACAGTTGTTATTAAACAGTAATTAAAATGTTAGACTTCAGAAAGAAGGAGTTAACCATCAATCAATTTGTTCCAAGAAAATATGCACCTGCAGCAGATGTCTGAATGGCAAAAGAAATATTTACAAGAGAGAATGAAGGAGCAAATATTTTAATTTTTGTAAGGAAATAGGTGACTGAGGCTCAGCTTTTTTTTTTTCACTATAGATTTAACAAAGTGCATTGGAAAGACATTAAGGATTTAACAGGAAATAAATGGGAAGCATGATACAAAATAATTAAATATATATTTGGAGCATGCAAGATCAAACTTTTAAAATTGAGCATTATTTTTGAGTAACTGAGATGAAAGTGTTTTGGGTTTTTTTTCCTCTTTTTTGGCTAAACTTTAGCATGTGGCACTAATCTCATCCAAACTATTGTGCTTCAAGAGGTGTGTCCTGAAACTCCCAAGGGATGTTGCTGCTGTGGGGACTCACAGCAGTAGAATATTTATCCAGGGTGGAATTGCATCTTTTGGGCAGGAGGACCCAAAAGCTGGACTGACCAAGATCTTTGGTCACCAAGTGGGAAAGCTGTAAATCAGAACTTTGTAGGAGCAGCAGGGTCTTTGCCAATCATACTCAGCTTCTGGCCAGGGAGATACCTTCTTCTGAGTCACTGGTATCATTCCTTGTAGCTTATCAATTTACAGAGAATCAGGGCAAGACTTGGCCTCATCTAACCATTACTTGCCACTGTGAGGAATGAGGCCATGACTGCAGTTAGGCAGGGACAAGAATCTGCACTGATGAACGCAAAAAGGAGCTGTCCAAGTTGTCCTGCTGCAACTTCAGCAAATATCCTTACGCAACATGAGGGTGTCACTACCAAAAATTCAGCAATATTTTATGCAAGGTTGCCAGCCAGTGAACGTTGGCCTCTGAAATATCCTTCAAGAAAAGGTATTGTCCCTTGTGAAGGAGAACTAACAAGTAGAAAAAGAATAAAGCCATGAAGGTAGTAGTGACAGATCGGGCTGGGGGGGTGAATGAATCTTAAACACTGTACATATTTCTTTTCCACCAAGGGATTCTTATGGCATAACAGTATTTTTCATCTCTAATCACTGGTGCTGCGTGTCAGTATCTCTTATTCCTTTCCCGATTTGAGTGACACAGTGTGATATGTCTAATGACAACTAGAACAAATTTCAGTAATGAGGTCACCTTGGGCCTGTATTACTGTCTGACTGCTGTTTTCCATAGAAATTATTTGTGAAAGCAGACCACATGCTCTGCATAACTTCCTCTGTTTTACTCAGAGTGACGAAAAGGAGATATGCTAAAACTTGCAAGGTGCAGATGGTTTGCATTGATCTCTTCCTGATTTTGAGCTGTAAATTGATATGTAATGAGAAAGCTGCCACTTTGGTCCCTAGGAAAAAGAAAAAAAAAAAAGTTTATGGGTTTGGCTGAATTGTTGAACTTTTTTTTATAAATGTCAAAACGTGGAGATTCTAACTGACAATAGGCAAAGACATGCCAGCAAGGAAATAATAAGTGTTCAAAATATGAGACCAAATTAAAATCTTTGCCTCCAGCTCAATTTGAACTAAGATTTTGGAAAACAGTGCAGGAAGTTCAAAGTTCTCTAGTTATAGTGAATTCCATTTGTTACAATACATATGAAGTTTATTTAAAAAAAAAAAAGAAAATATTTCTGCTTTTGGTGTGTCACAGAAAACTGGTTGTTTGTAAATTTTTTTCAGTGTTCCCAAGAGAGGTAAGAACTAGTATCAGATCTACAGTCATTGTGGTTATCAGGACATTGTTTGGTCGTCCACCATGCAGAAATAAATCAGAAACACTGATCAGCAGGACAGCAATATCGTCTAATTTAAATCAGGACAGCAATATTATCTAATTTAAATTGGATTTATTCCAGAGACTGTGAGGGATTTGAATTACAGTGATGCAATAGATGAGAATACATCCACAGGGTATTCATTAGTTTTCATCCTTTAAATATCAGTTGAGTAACTTTATTAATTCTAAGAGCAGGATTTCTGTGGCACATCCTACAAAGATACTGTCCTGTGCAGAAGACCAGGCTTTAAGGTTTTGAAGCAGATTCACGTGTAAGCAATCATGAGTGGTTCAAGACAGAGAGTCAGTGCTTCATAGCAACACTTTTTTTAATGAAAGATCCAGTGAAGAGAGAATATATTTTTAGAAACAGAGTATTTTGGTGTGTGCTTAGAGTTCAGTACAAAAGAACAAATTCAGCTCTCCTTTTGGCTTTGACAGGAATCCCCTGCTACTGTATTTTCCTCCAAAAGTAGTGATAAATATCAAATTCCTGTCCTTTGCAACACTACCGTTCTCTCATTATTAAGAAAGACAATGCTGTAGCAACAGATGATGCAATGTTTGTGTACAACTAGCCATTCATCTTAAAAATCTGCACCATTTCTCATGAATTGACTGATCATTGTTTTATTAGTTAATGGATTTCATTACATACTTGTGTCCATTTCAAATTCACAATACACTTACAGAGCTACATAAAGATGATCACCAGACTAAGAATCAAATTATAACTAAATCAATACATTGATCAGAAAGAACATTTCTAAATTAGCTCAATTAAGGTGTTGTGGTTTTTTTTTTCCCTAGTATATGGTCTTATAAAAATCCATGCAAAGGTTACACTGACTGCTTGGTGACTTCCACTGAGACACATGAAATATTCCCTAGGTTGAAAGCTCTTTCTGTACAAGGAGTCATGAGAGTTTTGCTGGCTCCTTGCAATACTTGTGCTCATTGAGGATAATTGGTCTTGATTCTGGTCTCTGATTTATAGTTAGCCACAAAGTTAAATTAATTGAAATCAATGGCGCTATAACAGTATGAGATGCTCTGATCTCATATTAAATGCTATGAAGGTAAAATAAAGTCCAATGTTTTCCCATCTGTAATTCCATTAATTTAGAAAATAAGTGTCCTTTGAAATTTATTACTGTTATTACTAGTAACAAGACACTGAAGAGAAAATAGCTGCTTTTTTTTTACATGCCATACATTGTCACTGGACTCTATCATTTTCTGTTTTCTGATTCTTGTATTTTAATGTCAGTTACTGCTTTGGTTTGGAAAAAACTATCAGATTTGCTAACACAGAGCCTTGCCTAGTATAGTCAGACTGTGTCCTGCTGATACGTGGTGCAGTCTTAGATTTCACTTGAACTATTTAAATATACTTTTCCCATGGAATGACTCTCAGTGTTTGCTGGAAATCTTCTGGTTCAGTTATTGTATTTAATTTATGCAGATTGTACCCCAGAGTTGAGTTAAAAACTGAACAGCAAATTAAAATGTATTGAACCTCTTCTCTTGGATGATGGCCTGTAACTTCCAGGGGGTTGATGTGTGTAGGTAACTAAGACATACTGCTGACGACATCTTCCCCATAGACTTGGGTGTCATTTTTCCTTTATTTTCCCTTGTTCTTTTTTTTTGTCTACAGACTGTGCAGAAATTTTGCTAACTCTCAAACATTTTCTCTTTGTATCTGCTCTCAGACCATAGCTCCAATGTTTACCAAGTGTATCTGTTCGATTTATTTTTCTAGCTTGGGGTTTGACCATTTCTCTCTCCTCTTTAAGTATCTCTTCAGACTTCCTTTGTTCCATTACACAATTATAATTCTTGATCTTGTCTTTCCTGTTTACTTGATGGTATTTTTTTCTCTATGTCATGTTATATTCCTTACAACTTTCCTGAAAATGGTTCTTAGATTATTTACTTTCATAATCTTCCAAGAATTTTAGTCTTCCTATTGTAAAGCTAAATGTCTGAAATCAAGCCCTCAAATCCATATTTAGATGCACATCTTAAAAAATCCTTCTCTTTTGAGGAACCATGCACTTATAATGCCCAAGGAAATCAATACTGCACAGGAAAGGTGAACAATTTTCTCTGGCCTCTTGTGAACTAGGAGTAAAACATTTCATTGTGGTAAAATTTACTTGCTTGAGAATTTATTTCACAGCATAATGCTAGATTAAGAATAGTTGACAATATGTGTTGTAACCAGTGACTTGACTGCAGCATTCTCAGAATCCCAAACATTAGATTCTCTATCTAATCTACATAATGATGGTGTTATAATTCTTTCCAGGGTCTGGTTAGTGTGAGAGAGGATTGATGCCAACTAAGATATTTCAGCTAAAGCTCTGGTGAGCTACAACACAGTCCTTTTTCCAGATATCTCAAAACCCACCCTGCAAATATTAAATCATTACATCTTATGGTCACAGAGTAGTGCAATGGCCAAAAGGAGGCCCATGGCCAAGTGTGGAAGAGATTGAGTAGTGCCTCAAGGCTAAAGTTCAGTCACTGGCCATGTTTTATGTAGTACTTTTGAGTAGCCATAGTTACAAGAATGGAGGGATTAGAGTTCTTAGAATTTGAAACACTCTTATTGTTTGAAAAGAGGTCTGATGGACAAGAGGTGGTAAATAGTCAGTTTGAGTCACAAATGGAACATAGATGTTTAAATGCTAGGTGATACTGGTTGGGGATTTGGTAAAGTGAGTCACTTAATGTGAAAACATGATGAAGTATACACCGCAGAACAAAATAAAACAGGTAAAGGAGATTTTATTAACTGTAGAAAATTGGGATGGAAAGCTTTACTTTGTGAAGAAAAAGATGGGAAGTTATCTGCTGTTCTCCTAGTACAGTGAGGGAGATCAGAACCTTGGCAAATGTCTGTATTAACATTATAATCATGATGGAAGTGAAAGAGTTGGGGCCCCAGGAGATCCACATTAGTGCTGAATAGTCATGTTAAAAACCAGAAAGCTCAAGAACATTGCTGAACCACTAAATCCCCAAAGTTGTCCCCCTTTAAAATTAGTGTTGCACAGCTAAAGTACTGAGGAGTGATTCTTGTATTTTCCTCTAATCAGCAAATACATACAACCAAGGAACATATGTGGAGTAATTATCTCTGGAAAAAAACCCTCTTTATCATATATATATTAAGAAAGAAAGCAGGAAAACATAGATCCCTATATTGGAACACAGTTCTTATTTTGAAAAGGTAATGAAAATTCAGCTTCATTAGGCTATTCCCAGAAAGAAAATTATACAATACATTTGTTGAAAAATTTTCTCACAGATACCAAAGATATGAATGATTAAAAACAAATCTGAACTAGGGGGAACAAACAAGACAATCTCATTTTATCCCTTAGTAAGAAATAATGGACATTTTGAATGGCCATGAAGTTTAAGAAATTATTTGAATATCAAGAGGAATTACAAACACTAACCTCTAATACGATACTGCATTCTTAATAATCTTAAAACATATTTATTGCTCTTAGGCTCAACGGAAAAAGGGGTTTTACTTGCTGCTGTGTTCACAGGGGCTTATGTTAAATGATTGAATAATCTTTACTTGCAATTCAGGAATGGTTTGAACTCCTTTTATTTTTCAGTATGGTTCAAGACATTTCTTGATTGTCTGACTGTTCCTGAATGCAGGAAATAACTGAGGCTACAATATCTGAACCAACAGCACCCATAGTGTATTTTGTTGGTTGTTTTACAATTCACTAATCAACGGTGAAAGTCTAAGCTCCTTAGCACACTGATCAGGAGCAGGATCCGCATGACATGTCCACACCTCATATCCTTCAAACCTAGAAAGGAATGGTCAGGGAGATCTAATTATAAATGTGTCATTCTGTATTTACTTTAAAAGAAAAGCTCATTGAAGGACTCTTAATGTAGATGACAAGTGAACAAACTGAAATGTACCCCAAGCTGATTGCTACCAGAGAGATTACAGGATTAAAGGAGCTGTGTTGCTTTTCTCATTGTCTTGTAGAGAAATGTTCTTTAAAAAAATCCACCATCTATTTCTTTAGCCTTTCACAATGTATTTCTAATCATAGAAAGGTATTTAATATTTAAGAGAAGCATTGTAGTTTAGGTTAATGAACACAGATAATGCAAATCTTCCTCCTTCCCTTATTTTGCTATTGTTATAGTGTTAGCATTATTCTTTTCAAAGGAAGCAAAACTAGACACAAATGCAGGATACACCTTCTCACATGTAGTGCATCTCCTCTAAATAGTTCAGTCTGGTGGGAGAAAGTAATTTTTGTCCAGTTATACTGCAATGCAGCTCTCTTTTTATTTTCTCAATGCAGGTCCTGGCTTTCTCCCTCTGGGAGAAGTCTGATTTTTTTTTTCCATCCTTGTAAAAAGTCTAAAGAATTATTCCTCATTTCCCCCTCTGATTTAACCCTTACACAAATATTGTGTTTCATCAGAGACACCATCTTCTTTCCAGCTCCAGGAACTGGCTGGGGCTCTCTCTGGAGCCAGGATACACAGTTTCTGAACAGGCTGAAAGATGCCTTGCGGAGGAAGATGTGCCAATTGCCTCCTGCTCCAGGGCTTTGCTGCTGTTTGTGCATCACACCCCTCCTGGGGATTTAAACAGCCTGTGAAGGCCGGATTTCCTCTGCCATGGTTTGCTTCTTTCCATGCTGCCCCTCAGCTGCACACCTTCCCCATGAGAATAGGAAGCCCTCTCTATTTGCATTTTCATGTCCTTGAATACTGGTCAGCAATGTCGGGTATCGCACATTGATTCCAGCTTTCATTTTTTCGAGTGTGGATATTATTTGTTATATTTCAGGTGCCAGAATGAGTGATTGTCATCCACAGACAGATGTGCTTTTGAAGTAGCAAAAAAAAGAGATTGACATGACTTTTGACATGATTTTTGTCAAGACTTTAGCATGCCATTTGCTGGCATACCTAGTCTAATGAATACCTTTTACTCCTCTGAGATGTGCAATCTAATGTTATGCCATCTTTTTTCCTCTTTGATATCTAAATGTCAATCATCAGTGGGAAAATTATGTTAGTGAATAGGTAGCATGCAATTTATCCCATAGAAATTAAATATCTATCTGGGTTAGTGAAAAGAGTCTTTTCCATGCCCAAATGTAATTTCTGCGTATAATTTTGTGCTTGCCAAAATCTCATTTGCACATATGGAACATTGTTTTTATAAGTCATCTTGGAGTGAGTGTTTAATACATGTGGTGTTATTTTAAAAATAATTTTGTACATGTGCCTCTAACAAAGGGGAAGTTACTGCCAGCAATAGAATTAAGGCTTTTTGTTTCTCCAGGGAGTGCTCTGACCATTGAGTTAAACTAGTAGCTATTGTAGCCTGAGGCAAGAAAAGCCTTGCTGTTTTATCATAGGCTTTCTTATAACCATGAAACACCTTTTTCTTTTTTTTTAATCCATGTGTCTTAATGCAGATGTGAAATGTACTGTCTCAGCTGATGCTAAAAATTCTGATACTTTACAGTCAATTAATGCTGAAATACTCTGGAAATGATGGAAATACCATGAAGGTATTCATAAGGAACTCCTTGTTTGCTATAAATTATTTCATCCTGACTTATGCTATCATAAGAATTACCAGATAGAAAAAAATTATTTTCAGAATTTCAAAGACTTTTAAAAATATAAAAAGAAAAGCTTATTATTCCTGCCTATATATGCTCAAAAATGTCAAGAGACATTTTTTCTGTGTTCTACAGTATTTTGTCTTCTATGCAAAAGAAATAGTAAAGCTTTTCAAATCAAATTTCTACTCAGTTTGGAGACTGTGAATGCTTACCAGCTCTCTCTAGAATGTGATAGGAAGATGACTTTTTCAATTCATGGTCAAAGACATATTTGGGTAGGCCCATTCCTTTCCTTTTTTTTCTTTTTTTTTTTTTCCTTTTTTTTGTTTTTATTTTTATTTCTAAATATAAGGAACATGAATTTTGGCACGATAAAGGCAGATAAACAAATCTCTCCTCTGAAGGATGGGAAGTTTTGGCTTCATATGTGTAGAGCTTAGTGTTTCAAAGGCAAAGTAAAGGAGGAGACAGATCTGTCTCTGTTTACATTATACCAACTGGGAGACTGGGCCACAGCACGATCAGTGGCTGTCTGAAACTTGGCAAAATCATGCATTAAATCTGTTGCTTTCTCCAAATGTTATCACCATTTGCTACCTAGGATAAAACAGGAGTCTGCTGAGGGATCTAGTATTTCCAGGCACATGGTGAGGTCTCATCCCTTCATCATCTTGCCTAGTCAACATCTTTTTCACCTCTTCTGACCAAGGAATCAATCACGTTATGATTGGGCTATTTGACACCGTTATTGCAATATAAGCAGTGTCTAAGACTACCATAAAATTGCATATTAATGCAGGAATCACAAGACAAACTGCCTTACGTGATCCTGTCGGTGCAGCTGCTTTGGCTCCAGCAAATCAATAATACTGGAAGAAATTTGGCTTCAGCTTCTGAAATATCATTTAGAGTCAAACTGCAAGACTTTCTACATGGCATTTGCCTAGTTTTTTCCTAAGTCGTCGCAGTCCACAAGTCATTACACAATTTATAAAATTGTGAGAGAAATATTTACTAAAGTAAATAAATGTATAATGAAAACCCCTAACTATAATGGTTTGGATGAGTATGAGTACATATAAAGAGATGCACACACAAATGCAAATATATGTACTATAGCTTTAAACAATTTGCTACAACCAGTACAAATAGGTTCACTTCAAAATTCTTCTTTAAGCAAGAAAACCAGTAATGTGTGTAGCCTTCAAGTAATTCATATCTGAACATGTGTGAGTTTTCCATGTGTTGTATGCATTTCAGAAGGCATTTAACTCCCTGTGCCAAGAGAGAGAAAAAAACCCCACTATGTATCAAACTGTCTGCATGCACTTACCTACTTACATAGTTATTAGACATTTGATCAAAAAAACCAAAATTCCTTCTTCAGTGAAATATCAATATTTTAACACTAAATAAAAACACTGCAACTGAAGAACCAAAAAGAAACTTTGAAGTAAACATATTTCTAGACATCTATATAACTGTTACTAAAACTTCCATTTCAGCAGCGTCAAAACAGTTCAGCCTGGCAATCTCAGAACATTAGAATATAATATTAAATTATAGGAAACTATATTGCATTATTTAGAAATTAAGTTCTAAAACAAGTGCAGATAGAAATAGAACAAGACTGTACCACCACAACAAAATCAAGTAAGAAAGCTCAGTGTTCCAGTTTTATTTGAGGCATTAAAATTTTTTCTGTCTAATGCTATAAAAATCAACATGTTCATGTAAAACTTTCAATTTCAATGAAAAAGTGTTTCCTGATGGAGGGTGGCTCTGGGGAAAATTGTTGCCAGCTCTATCAGATAAATGCTTTGCGATAGGCACTCTTCTCTGAAAAGGACCATTAATTTTGAAGGTGACAATTTCTGCAGTAAAGAAATAAGTTAGACAAGGATTGACATTACTTCATCAAGAGGGAACCCAGATAACTTGTTCCATTTAGAAGAGAAAGAAACCATGCATTTGTTTGCTTCAATAAGTTGGCTGCAGCTTCGTTCCGGGCAGGAGAGAAGAGAAAATTGGACGGAGTGAATGCGTGTGAGACGGTGCGGGGGCGGGTGTCTGTGTGTGTCTCCCAGCGGCCCTGATGCTCTTCGGGCAAGAGGGGGGCGGTGTGTTTTTCCACTACCCTGCTATTGTCTTAATATTGTAGCAAAACAGGAAGAGAAGGTTCTGAATGACTCATGCTCCATGACAGAGCTGCCTGGCAAAGCCAGACACCCAGTGACTGCCAACTCTGTCCCTCTCTGAATGAAACTCATTTCTTGCATATGAATTCCCCGTTTTCTATTGATGTAATTTCCATAAATTCTCCCTGAATCCATAAAAGAAAAGACCCTCGACATGGGTGCTGTTTCCCTCAGTTACAAAAGGCAAAAGCCCCACTGTTCCTTCATTCATAAAACCCCATACCCCTGTAGGTGGACAGAACTTCTCATTCATGCACACATGGAGGAGGGGAAGGTACTTTGAAGAGAAAAACTAATATGCATAAAAGCGGTCTCCAGAGTATATTTTCGAAGTGCTCAAATTCACGTGCAACTTTGGTTAATGGAATTTCTGCACCTATCTCCCTGGAGGGCTTTCGAAATGTATTCTGTTTATGAGCAGCTAATTAAATGTGCTTTCTGGTATGCAGGTAATTAGTTGTTTTTAACAATTATTCAGGTGCTGTAAGTAAAAGGTAACGATGAATTTTAATTTTAAAACGTTGATTATTTTCCCACACTGAAATACATTTGGTGAATGCTAAAAGGCAAGTAACACCATCTTTCCAATCTGGGAATCAAATAACCAAAAAAAAAAAAAAAAAAAAGGAAAATTTTTATTTCTTGGAAATGTCAGCCTTGAGGTTCTTATCCATAATCCAGTGGTTTAAGCGGACTTGGGTTTAGATTAGGACTTGAGTTGTTCTAATTGCAGACACTCAATTTAAAAACTATGCATATATATGTATATGTATGCACACACACACACAGAGCTTGAACTTAATCAAGAAAAATGTTCTTTTGTTTATGAGGTCAGATTAGATCCTCATAGTGGTCCCATCTGGCTTCACAATCTATGAGGTTAATATCTTGATACAACTGAAAAATAATGTATAACTGTGCAAAATTAAATTTGACATATGAAGACTGATAGCTGCTAAATAGAAAAGGTAAATGAAATTTCATTAATAGTGACAGGAAGTCAGAGTTATTTGTTCCTTTAAATTGTATTTTCCTTATCACCAGAAAGAGTGTATTCTTATGCTGATGGTTTGAGACTAGTTTTTTTGCCTTAATTTTCACAATATTTTAGCTCTTGTTACTTCAGCAAAACAACTCGTCACAGTTTTCAGTCTTTACAAGGTCAGCATGTGCTACAGTAATAGTGAGGAATTATGACAAATGTAGAATAAAAATTGTTCTTAATTTGTGTTATCTTGTATATCTCTAAAAAAGAATAACATCTACACTGGGTAAATTAACATTTATATAAATTAAACATTTGTGTTTGTGTCAGGGCTCCTGAACCATATTGTTCTGCCAGAAGACAAAAGTGTTTAAATGGTGGATGCTTTGCTTCACCCTCACAGTGCAAAATAATCAGCATTTCTTGGTGATTCCATTCTATTCCTTCAATTACTGGGTTGTTTTTTTTTTAATCCTATAAATACTCTGTATTTAAAATAATATCATATAAACTGATGTGTGGTTGAATACCTTTCTAATTCTCAAAGAGCAGTGTCATATGTTCATGTTCTGTTTCTGACCCAGGAAATCAAAACAGCCAAGCCAAGAGGTAACTAACACAATAGGCTCATGTATATGACTAATACCTTGTCTGGGATGGAATGACAATCCTTGAAGGCTATAAATGATTGAATATTATGTTTCATACAATCCAAAATCGCACTTTCTAGAGTGATGTGGTGATACCTAAAGTTTTGCACAGCCCAGGGAAAAGGAGGGCCTGCCTTAAGTGGAGAGTAGAACCACTCACATTCATGGAATCATTGAATCATTGAATCATCGATTTTGGAAAGAGACCTTCAGGATCATCCAGTCCAACCATCAGAGTTCCTTAATATTAGTGTTCATAAAAGAAAAAATATAAACAGGATTTTGTGTTTCAGAATGAAATGTACTTTTGTGCGATAGCATCCTGCTGGTGACATTAAAGTTTTGGATTGCTACATGGGTGCCATGAAGCAGAGCTTTTTGCTACAATATCTCACAGATGCTGAAATCTGAAGGTAAATCATGCCCAACAGTTTGAAGATACCTATTTTTTCTAAGTGTGTTCACTTTATTGGTGATGCTGCACTTTAGATTGAGAAACACATTTTTGCACATACACAAATCCATTTATTTTATTGTAGAAGACAGTGAGGTTGGTTAGGCATGTTTTAATTTTGGTGAATTCTTCTTGACTGAGCCATGCCTAAAAACATGTCTCAAGAGGACTAACAGAGTAATACTTTTCATACTGTTAAAGTAAATATTTGAAGTAATTTTAAATTCTAGATTGTATAAACATTTTTACCTTCTACTTATCTGTGAGAAATAATGTTGTTAACTGTAGAACATAACATTACAATGTTGCTGATTCTGAACCTTTCTTACCTGTTCTATCCATCTTTCCCAACCTCATTCTCTTAGATCACAAATATATATGTTTAACAGATCTGATTGCATAAAATTTAAGAAAAAAACAAAACAGTGCTTCCTCAGTTCAGGTTTCCATATTTGTTCTCTTTTTCTTTTGCATTGCTGGCCGTTGTTATAATTAATGTTTTGTGAAAGACGTTGCAGTTCCCTGGTGTTTGAATATGCTACAGAGACACTGGCAAACAGAAGTTCCTACTCACTCTTTGGTTTGCTGGCCCCAAGATTTGTGGGGACAAGAGCATCCATGGGAAGGGTTTGCAAGTTATTGTAGAAATGCATATCATGTTTAATCTGTGAGGTCAGATGAGCCTTGATGCCTCACACATTTTCAAATCGATCCTAAGCACCTGTAAGTAGATCTGTAAACCTATTCCTTTGAAGTACATTGCCATGAAAAAGAGCTATATTACTGTGACTTTGGGAGTGCCTTTACTCCCACTGCAGTGCAAAGGATATCCACATGAATACTTAAGTGGGAGGTTGAAATTGGAATTGTATGGTTCACAGCATTTCACTTTAGAGGGACTAAAAAGCGTCCTTCTCTCTGTACAGTTTCTTTTTTAAATTTTCTTCTGCTGAGAATCACTTGGCCTTTAGTTAACTGAAAGCTTTTTAGGCTGCTGGAATTAAAATATCAAATTAGGTTCAAATAGCTGCCTTTTTATCCTGGCAGCCACAGCTGGCTTCCTCTCACCTGGAACCTCTTTTAACTTGACACTAGTGGAAAAAAGTCTTCTCCCAAACCTCATACAGTAACTTTTTTCACATTTATCTGCTTTTGTGTTCTCTGGGGGATGTCATCCCAGGGATGTGAGGTAGGAGGATGAGGCATACAATTGTATAACCCATTGGAGAGTGCAGAAAGTGCTGTTCCTCAGCACCCCCAGTGCAAATCACTGAAAAACAGGTACATGGCAGCCAGGTGCTGGTGATGGAGGTGTCCCATGGGCCACCAAGAGCCAGCAGAGCACGGCCACCACTGCTGCTTCTGGTCCCTGTAAGCAATTCCCACACCACAACTGGTCTGCTCTTCCAGGTTCCCTTCGACCGAAGCTGCTCTATCACTCCCCTCTGCAACTGTACAGGGAAGAGATAATATAACCAAGGGTTCATGGGTTGAGATAAGGACTGGGAGAGGTCACTCACCACATACCAGCACAGGCAAAACACACTCAGCTTGGGGATATTAATTGAGTTTATTACTGACAAAATCAGAGCGCAATGATGGGAGGTAAAATAAATCTTCAAAACACCTTCTCCTAACCCTCCCTCCTCCCTGGGCTCTCCATTTCCCCCACCAACCCTCAGGAGATGAGGAATGGGGGTTACAGTCACTTCATCACAAGTTGTTTCTATTGGTACTCCAGTGTGGGGTCCCTCCCACAGGAGACAGTTCTCCATGAGCTGCTCCAATGTGGATCACTCTTCCGTGGAGTGCAGTTCTACAGGCACAGCCTGCTCCAGCATGGGTCCTCCACAGGGTCACAAGTCCTACCATTAAACCAGCATGGGTTCCTCTTTCCACGGGTCTGCAGGTCCATGTCAAGACCCTGCTCCAGCACAGGCCTCCCACAGGGTNACAAGTTGTTTCTATTGGTACTCCAGTGTGGGGTCCCTCCCACAGGAGACAGTTCTCCATGAGCTGCTCCAATGTGGATCACTCTTCCGTGGAGTGCAGTTCTACAGGCACAGCCTGCTCCAGCATGGGTCCTCCACAGGGTCACAAGTCCTACCATTAAACCAGCATGGGTTCCTCTTTCCACGGGTCTGCAGGTCCATGTCAAGACCCTGCTCCAGCACAGGCCTCCCACAGGGTCACAGCCTCCTCTCCATGGTCTCCTCCACAGGCTGCAGGTGGGTCTCTGCACCCCCAGGGACGTCTGTGGGCTGTAGGGGCACAGCTGCCTCTCCACAGGCTGCACCATGGGCTGCAGAGAAACCTCAGCTCTGGTGCCTGGAGCACCTCTTGCCCCTCCTTCTCCAGTGACCTTGGCATCTGCAGAATTGTTCCTCTCACATGTTCTCACTCTGCTCTTCTCTGGCTACAGTTACACCTGTGCAGTAATTAATTTTTCCCTCTTAGATTTGTAGCACAGAGGTATTACCACAATTTCGGATTGGTCCAGCCTTTGCCAATGGTGTGTCTGTCCTGTGGCTGGCTGGAATTGACTCTGCTGGATGTGAAGTAAGCTTCCAGCAGGTTCTCAAGAAGCCACCCCTGTAGCCCCCCTCTACTGAAACCTGGCCATGCAAACCCAGGAAGTGCTGAAAGACCTTTTTATTGTCATCTCCATTTTTCACTAACATCTTTCTGTTCTAAAGCAGATGAATTTATCCTCTTATTTTAGTTTACACTGGGAGCCAAAAGCCCCACAACCGAGTACCTTCCCCTTTAAAGCAGATTCAGAGAGTTTTTTCTGAATGTCGCTATTTTTGATTTTGTTCTCCAATTTTTCTTACATATTAGATTTCTTACCAAAGTCCCAGCTGTTTCTCTTATCCTTTCTCTATGGTTTTACTATAAAGAAGCCAGTGGTGAAGCACGATTCTATCAGACATGTGGCAATCAGCACATAAGGACTGAAGTGCTGGTTCTGCTGTGTGCTTTACTAGCAAAGTCATTTCTTTCACTTTAATCAGTATTTTTATTGGCTTTTTCATCCACGCTGAAGCTTATTGGACTCTGCTGTTCTAACAAATGCAGGTTGTTACAAGGGCATGCAGAAGTGCATTTTTTTCACGTGTCCCTTAGGAAGGAACACAGAAGGGATTGCTCTGTTGATTGCAGAGATAGGGAAGTGGTGCATGACTATTCAGAGTGGATGTTATGATTTGTCTGCTGAACTCTGATTCCAGCTAAGATTGCCGTGATGACTGGAGGTGCAACTCCCAGAAGGTCAACCTTCGCTTGAGCCATTTCAGTAATGGACTAACAATATATTTTTGTGTCAAGACTTGGCTTGGTTTGAACTCTGCACTGATTGAATACTTGATGAGAACCAGCAAATGCAATGATTCCTCTTAGGAGTTTGTGTTTGATAGCACCCCAATCTCTAATTTACTGTGTGCATGTGCTAGAATGCAAATCATTCTCACAAGGTTGTATAATCAGTGTTTATCCTGACCTGTTATTTTGTAATGACTCTGATTTTGTAATTTTCTATTTTTTTAAAAAAAATATCTCTTTTCTTGAATTTACTTGAGACTTGGTTTCCTAGAACTGACCCGCTACCTGGTATTTTCTTCTTCAAATGATTTTTCTGCTATCACAGAACTTCTCTGTGTGGTAATATTCCTACAGTTCTGATCCTTAGGGATGCGAGAGGAGGAAGGATTCTAATGATGAAAATACTTTTCTTGGGCCCACTTTTGTAGCTGCAAAAACCCTAACTATATAATCTATTGAATTAAAGCTGTTGCCTTTTACAAATCTTGTCTCATAATATGTGTCAACCTAAATCACTTACCAGTGGGCAGGTTGGAGAGAGATGAATATAGAGGATGTTTACAATTCTTCTTATATTGTAATAAAAAATAATGATGCATATATTTGATTGTACTCTGCTCCATTCTTCTAAGTCTGCTTTTTTCTTTCACAGTATGGAGTGCATTTATCTCCCCTAATCTACACATCAAAAGTTAGACATGTAAGTCAGAGTTAGTCACTTCATATACCCTTGTAGTCTGTACAGAGAGGCAGATACCTCTGTTTGTTTTCTTTTCTGATAGGAATCCAGGATATTTCAGAGCATTTCCTTCTAGATCTACATATGGCTTTACACAGATGATAAAAGTGTGTGCTTGAACATCCATCTTTTGAGCTGTGGTTTATTGTGAATCTATGATCCAGCTTTTAAAGTTAGAGATTTTTTTTTTTTTTGTCTTTGCATAACTTGGCACAACAGGACATTGGATCTGAGTGCAGTAGAAACAGACGGTGGTGGCAGTTTCTTTTTCTCTGAGAAAGGAATGAAACAATAAAAAATAACTAAATTTAAAATGTCAGCCATAGTTATTAGTGAGGGCCAGTTTTCACATGTGGTCTCTTTATGTCCCACTTCTTAGCAGGAAACTTGCAGTCAGGACATAAATGTGCTTGCCTTGATCACTGCAAGGTTTCTCCTTCTGCCACTCCACACTTCCTCTGCTCAGGGCGAGGGTAGTGCCAAACTCATACAAAAGCTTGAGTCAAAGGTAATCCATGAAAAACACTAATCTCTGATGTGCCAAAGATTTCTTGGCATTTTCATCTTCTTCTGAGTTTGGAGAGCACAACACCTTGGAACTCATAAGTGTGCATGCGTGCTAGTAAGGGAAAGTACGAGACCTTATTGTTTGAGGTATAAAGCCTTGGTTTTGGGGAAGCCTTTAGAGACCCATGGCAATTATCTTCTCATACAAGAACATGCTTTGAAGCAGAGAATCAAAGACTTTGAACTGATTAAGTACTGTTCCAAGCAATTTGTTGCATTTTGAGTTGAAATAGCAGCAGTAAAACCTTGAAAGCATTTAGGAAGTGTTAGACAATCTGTGCAAGGCATGTTTCATCCACACAACTAAAAAATGTGGACAAATTACCAGAGTAGTTGGATTTTTAAAATAATAAACAGATACCAAAATAACCAATAAAAAATAATAATTTTGTCATGTGGTAAGTCACCTTGTTCTTACAAATTGCTGAGTGACCCAGCATTCTAAGTTAGTATTTTCTATGACTATGAATCAAACATTAAGTTAAACCAAAGAATCTTACAAGTACCAGCATTTTTTTTTTAAGAATAAGTAGTTATTATGGCAAATGCAGAATGAAAGCAAAGAATTGCTGGGATCATTTAGCATAAGATTGGAGCAGGACAACTTCACCACTTATAGCCATCTCCAATTCCGTGTTTCTCTCCCAGCAGTATCACATAGGATGCTTGCATTTTATAAAGCTAAGTTAATGTCCTAGAAGTACACTTTAAGTGCCTCTTCTATGATTTTAGAACTATAGTTAGTACTAACTGTGTTTTTTAACTTTAAAGTGGTATCTTTTCTGTTCTGTGCTCATCATTGATGTCACTGTGACTTCAAAATCATCAATGTCCAGTCTGTTCTCTTATAGTATGGTTGAATTCCATTGGTAGAAAGTGAATTAGCTAAAAGAGATCTCTGATTTTTATTCAATTTCTACAATATTTTTCTCCATTTCCTGGCCAGGTTTCTGTGTGAATTTGAAAAAATGCAGCATTATAAGCCAAGAAAAGCTAGTAATTATGCTAAGGCAAGATTCCTATACATGAAAATATATGACCTATGGATATTTTTGAAATAGCTCCAGTGATTTTCTGGGATAAATAATTTACATGACCGTGATATGTATTCATAGAACTTCTTGCACTACTTTGCATTCATATAACCCTAACATGTGAAAATAAGGTTGTCCTGTCAAGAGGTATCTACTCAAAGAGAGTGATGTTTTTGAGAGACTAAACGCAATAGAAAATTAGTTTCTTACTTCTTTTTTGTGCATTCCCATTAGCTTGTTTCATTTGCCCCCTCATCTGTGGGCTGATGGCTTTGGATACAGCTAATCACTAATATCCCATGATTGCTGTACTCTCAACAGAAGCCTCAGGTAGCATTTCATAGCCAGCTCAGGTTCAAGGAGCAGGCTGGTTGCATTATGGTGTTATGAACTGGTTTGCCCATCTTCTCTGCAGGGCTAATTAGCCCAGGCAAAGTGCCAGGTTAAGTGATTTGGCTACAAAATGTAGCCTGTTAAAAGATACCTCACATATCTCTGCTGCCAAACTTGCTGTGAGAAATCATCTGAGCTACCAGGTACCACCAAAGTGCTGCTGGGGCCCTTGAGCAGCCACAGGGGGCCAGGCTGGCAGAGGGAGCTGAGCTACACTTGTTTTTTTGTCTCTGGAATGCTTGTGGTTCACCAAAGGCCTCAGCTGTCCAGGGGCTCTACACTGGGAATGATACACCCCTGCTCAAACAGATACGTGCTTTGAAGGGCCTGTTGATTTTCAGTCCAATTTTATAGTGTGTGTTTTCATATATACACATAGGCATTTTCCCCTGGGAATTATGCTGTGAAGTCTAGGCACTGATATGCAACAACGTTAAATGTCTGTATTTCCATATGTTTATATTTTTTGTGAGTAAAAATTGTGTTTATGAAATGCCCTGTGGTTATTAAAAGGTATAGAGTGTTTGAAATACCAGTGTAGCCAAATGGCCATATCAGGGCAAGACCCATGGTCCAGTTTCCTATGGCAGATGTGTAATTTCTGTTGTCATTAGTGTCCTTCTATCTGCCATAAGAGGAGAATAGGTCCTTGAGAAATATATTCCTGGCAATGTAACAGTGCATATTCTGCACCAAATTACACCTCAGCACTTCAGGTGTTCTTCAGTTCAGGAAGAGTAAAACATTCACATTGCTGAAGACAACTTCATTCTGATCTTTGCTCTTTGAATGATGAAAAAAACCACCTCTGAAACTCCACATTGTGAACACTCTGCATTTTCCTATTCTTCTGTCTGCCACCTGCATAAAAGCAAAACAAAACAAATAAACATACAAAAAAGAAATACAAGCATTCCCAATAGTAAGAAAATGATAACAAGAAACGTAGAACAAGTGAGAAAGTGAATATTGTCTTTTGCTTTTCTAAATGTAGAGTGCTTGACACACATATATAGCAGCAATTTTTTTAATGGAAATGCTTTCTGTTGGCAGTGTAAATATGATACCATGTGAAGCATTTGAATGATATAACTCAGAGAATTCTGCTCTCACTACTTTGCAGCAGGAGACTGTTCCAAAATCTGATAGATCTCACCTTTAGGAATCTTTTTTTTTCTTGAACTTATTTCTTCTTATCTGAATTTCACCCCAAGACTATAGCAATCTCTGTAGATTTCTTTGGATAATTTCTCTTCATACTTACTCATATCTTTCAGATCACTAGCAAAGGTTCTCCTTTCCCAAACCAACTTCGTGGTTCTTCATTTGCAGCTTGAAATTGTGCCTTTTGCTTCTTCCCCGTCTGGCTCCTCCAGTCAGGAACAGATCCATCACTCAGGAGCACTGTGGGATGGAAGCAAGCTCTGAAGGGGATTGGTGTTTATAAAGTAAAGTCAAAGCAGAAGGTCAACATGGAACAGTTCCTGCTTGATCCATAGGGAGGGGTTCGTGTGTTTTCCTTCTTCAATGCTTTACATTCTGGAGATAGGAATTCCTAACTGTTTGTTTTACAGGTTTTCATTCTTTAATTAAAAACAAACAAACAAACAAAAAAACCCCGACAAACCATTTGGCTTTGCTTAAAGGTCATTTATCTGTCTTTTTTGAGCAGCTCCTTATACAACAGCTCTCAAAGTATTTCCTCCTATCTGATGAAAAGGCTGCAGGAACTGCTGGAGCATCAAGGGTCACATGCTGATAACTGTAATGATACATTTATTTATTTGAAATGCTTTAATGACCTCTTGGCAAGCTTAATGTAATGAAAAATCGAAGGAGTAACACGCTGCAGTTCCTTGATATACTCAGAACCAAAAAAACAAAAAAATTATAATAGATAAACAAGCAGATAAAGTTATTCAAAAAGAGTAAAAGTCATCTCAGATTCTGACCCTGCATATTCTTGTAATAAGGTCCATCAAAAGAGAAGGAGTTGCCAAATCTATAGCCTTTAAGATTAGGGATTTAAAGAGTTGAGATGAAAAACCTTAGAGCTTTGGTTCCTGAAAACCAAGTGATTTTTCAGTTGGGCTGAATACTTGTTTGAAGACTTTGAAATGCTGTGAGATGATACAATGCTGTAAGACCACAAGTGCTCTGAGACCCCAGGCATTGTTGCCTTTGCTTTCTTTGGGTTATTTGCCTGGATTAATGTAGAGGATGCTGAACTTAAAAATCTTAAAATCCTCAAAAGGGATAACTTTAAGTTAGGGAGAATAAAGTCCATGATACCCCAGCTATGGTGAGCTACAGAAATTTATTTAGAGCTCTTTAGAAAGGGACGAAGGAAAATCACTAAAGCAGTGAAACAGTGAGCAATTCTCTCATGGATTCAACCTCACCGGGAAAAAAACAGACTTTCTGAAATGTAGACACCACCAATCGTGATAGCACTGTGTTTCATTGATTTGATCCTCTCCTGCCTCAGGTCTAATTAATTTATAGCAGTGCACCTGGTATGATTTAAAGGCAAATACCTTGCAGAAACTGTAAACGACACCATGTGGTGCCAAGGCGTGGACTACTGCAGTGAATGAGCTCAGATATTGAACATTGAACCAAAAAGGGAGTGCAGTCAGAGTTAAGGAATATGTTCACAAGCAGGGTGTTTTTAAGGCACCAGGAGGCTATCCCGGACCAGTACCCTTGTACAATGTAAACAAGTTACATGGGGAACCTGATGCCTAAACCTCATGGTCCTTCCTAGGCACAGGATTCCCTGAATCCAGTCCAAACACAATTTGAATCAAGAAGTAAAAGTGAAAATCCATATAGAATGCAATAAATCATGTTTCTGTGCTCATCTCAACATATATAATAGTATTAAACTTCTGCTAATTAGTGACCTAGAAAAAAGGGAGTTTAAGACTGAGGGCAATGAGGAAAGCATGTACCAGGCCCTAGAATTCAGAAGGTCAGGCTTTAGTTTTTCAGGACAGTGGTAGGCAAAATCCTGGGAGAGGGAACTCTAAAGAGAAAAACAGCTCAGGGGAGCTGGCAGGTATCTAAGACAGAAAGCTCAAGAATGATCTTTTCTGGTACTCTGGAAGATGAGATGTACCAGGAATGTGCTGGCTTCTGAATGGGGCAGGTGGTACAAATAGGCAAATGCAGAATAGGCAGAACTGCTCAGTATCATCTTTATGACCTGCAGCAAAAATAAGGTCTCCCAAGCCAATATATGCAGACAGAGTTTTTAAGGAGAGAAACTGCAATCTGCAATAATAGAAGACAGTTGAGTCAAAGAGCTCTTATGAAATCTTGACACAGGAAAGTCCATGGATCAAGATAGATGCATACATTCTGATGCTCAGAAAGGTAACTGATAAGACTCTATATATTCTTTGAAAATTGTGAGAACTGGGGTTTAAGGCTGCAGAAAAACCAGTGTTGCACACATCTTCAGAAAACACAAGAAGGAACACTGCAGGAATTAGAGGCTGGTCTGCTTCCCTTTGAACCCTGAGAAAATTATGGAGTGTATTCTCTTGGAAGCTATTACTGGGCACATGAAAGACAGGATGATGACTGGGACTGGATAGCATGAATTAATCATGGGCTAACCATGTCTGACCAACCTCATTGCCTTCTGCAAGGAAATGACAAGCTCTGTGGATAACCAGAAAAGAGTGACTGTTATCTACTTTGACCTAAACAAGACTTTTGACGTGATCTCCTGTAGCTTCCATGAATTTAAGTTCAGACTTTTCAGTCTCAGTGAGTGTATTAGTACAAAGGTGAAAAACTGCCTGATTTGTTGGAATCAAAGGGAACTAATTAATTGTTTGTAATCTGCCTGGAGGCCTATTATGAGTGGAATAACATTTGTGCAAGTGGCAATATTTGCTAGAAAAGCAGAAAATGTGACAGCCAGGAGACAGCACTGGAATCAGTGGCTGAGATGTACCGCTGTGAGAATGCTCTGCCTGGTTGTCCAGATGCTTGCTCATATTTGCGATAATAGATCTGCTTCCTTTAGGAAAGAAACAGAAAATTAATGTGGGAGCCTTACTGCAATTTTGGGTTCTTTGCTGCATGCAGAGAGTTAAGGTGTCTTAAATATGCAGATGTACCTAGAGATTCTTGACATGATGACTGTGATGGAAGACTTTCAAGCCTGGCCAGTGAGTGTTCCTCAGGGACCGTATTAGGGTGAGGATGATGAGACGGACACATCAGGGAGCAAAGTATGATGTGATGTGAGTACTCCTGGTAGAGCTCCAAGACAGAATCATCTTGGAGGAGGCTCTGAGGCATAGGGAGGCCCTCAGACCATGGCAGAATTTCCTAAAATATCATGGTTCCTTGAGGAATTAAGAGGAAAAGACACAAAGCTAATACAGAATCATCCTATTTTTCCTTAGAGCAATGTACTAAGGCTAACTTCAGGGTGAATCTTTAAATATGCATCTATTTCCTCTCAGAAATCTAAAAATTTTCTCTCCTGACACTAAACTCCATCATAATGACCTGTGGTGGTGTCCTGGTTCTGGCCAGGACCGGGTTAATTTTTGTACCCAAGCACACACACCCACATCCACTCTCTCTCTCAATTTTTGTTATTAGTATTGTTGCTGTTACTGTTTGGTTTTCCTTATGTCACTGCTGTTTCCAGTAAGCTGTCCTTACTCAACCCATGATCTTTACCTTTTGTGCCTCCAGTTCTCTCCATCCCACTGCAGGGGGCAGAGCGAAGGGAAGGGGGGAGCAAGCAACTGGCTGCACAGTTTCAGTAGGAGCACTAAACAAGGGAGTTCCAAAACCATGACAGGTGTACAGATTTTTAATACATCATTATCATCTTTCCTTGCTCAACAAAGCACAATTTGGAGTTTGTTTTAATAGATACTGTTTCAGATGATGGGTTGTCCACAGCATTAATCCAAAAATTGCCACTACTCACAGGGGAGATGTTTCTGAATCCCTGTTCCTGCTGTCCAAGGGCCAGAAGTCGAAGTTGTAAGTCATATTCTCAATCCTTAGCATATCTTACTCAACTGTAAAAGAAAAACCAAAAAACAAAAAACCCACCACCCTACACACAATTAGGATTTTAGTGAAGTCCATGGCAACATTTCTGCTCTACACAATGGTGTAAGGATATTCCCTTCAGATCTAGAAATAAAGGATCCTGAGGATGTCAGTGTTTCAAAGGGTTTGCACTGCTGGGGGTGATGCTTGCAGCTTAGCTGTGGCACCTTGGACCCCTGCCTCTCACTGGCCTCTCCACGCTGTTGTGGTGACCTGGCAGAGCTGCCAAACTCCCTGGCTTAAAATCTCAATTTTTTTGCACTGTCTCTGAAATAACTGTGCCCACATAGGAATCTAAATAAATAACATGCATAGTTAATAAGGTCTTAGTTTCTCAAAAAAGTATTAATGACAATCTGTAAAGAAAATAAGTAGAAATAAGAAAAGAGGCAAAGAGACAGGTGAAGAATGGTATGAAGCTATTTCCCTTCCTACATGAGTCTCCTGCTTTGTGCTACGGCAGGGCAAGTTGAAAACCTGTAATTGTGCTCACTGACAGGCTGTCTCGAGAAACAAGCGTTTGATTGTGATCATCCTTGACAAAGATATAGGGCACAGGCACCCATGGACGCCTAATTTATGGATTTTTATCTTGTTTTATAAACTGTCTGTAGGGTTAAATTGCTGAATAGGAAATGCAAAGTGAGCTGGAGACAAGGTATTTGAAAAGCAGAACTCAGGGAAGACTAATAATAATGACAGACTGAGGAGATCAGAGAGCTAAAAGACTACTTCAGCTAAATAAACAAGGAAGACTCTGACCTCTCTGAAATCCAGTAAACTGGTTATCAGTCTAAGAAATAATCTTGCTTTATCAGCTCATTTTTAAATGGGCCAAAGTATCAAGTACAACGAATTGTTAGATGTATTTATAATACGGGATCTTTAACTTAATCTGTTATTTTATTGTGCATTGATTGCTGCTGTTTTCCCAAACATGGTTTCTCTTTTTCCCACAGAAAATTTCCTTACCTTTCTTTGGAAAAAAGGCTGAGGGTAAAAAGAGAAAAAAATATTTAGCCCAGCTGATTTCTTTAGCTCTATACTTTTATTTTACTTTCACTTATTTGTTTTTGTCCTGCACCTCTGGTAGTGTTTGATTCTGTGTTTCATGCTGGAGTGGACATGTTAAACTATGAATATTTTTCGAAATATTATATTTTTTCACAGCTGACGGGACATCGAGGGGTTCTGGTTTTGGCAGTAGGCTGCTTGGTGACTTACACAAATCATTTTTATGTCACTCTTTCACAACTTTAACGTCTTATATGGAAGACAAAGACTTTTATTGATGCAGGTATTACTGTATGAAAGGGACGTGTCTATATTATGCATTCTCTTTCCAATCACAAAGCAGAAGCAGCTTGGTATGACTTTTATGTCTAGCTGAAATTGATGCACAGCAGCTATATATTGAGGGATTCAAACCAACTGCCCATGAAAGTGTGACCCTGTAAAGTCAACAGGATATGGTTCCCCCTTGCAGTACCTCTGTGGAGCACGGCAGTGAAATCAGTGAGGTGGTTACGAGCTCACTCCAAGTTTCAGCCCTGGGTGAACTTGTGAGTTATGACCTGAGACTTACACACAGAAAACTGTTCTTCAAATTCACTCTGACAAAGCCATAAGATCAAGATGTTGGAGACAACTTGCAAACAAGTAAAAGAATTTTGTATTAATTCATATTTATATATTTTAGACTGTGACTGTTTTATACCATGACTATAACCAAAAAATTGTTCAGACAGCTTTGCTATCATCAGCCAAGTCACCAACACTGTGCCTAGTTCATGAGTGCTCAAACAAAACTGCAAAACAAGAAAATAATCAAGCTCTGTAGGGAAGATATACTTTTTTCAGAGCTGAATTCTTAATAAAGTGAGATTAATTGGGCTGTATTGAGATGCAGGGATGCACAGGGATGGGTTCAGCTACGGGACTGAGGCAGACATGCTCTGATAGCTTTAGCTGCAAAATGGGAAATGTTATGGATGGCTCCTACTTATTCATTTTGCCAAGGGCTATCATTGCCATGGCAGCTCAACAGACTGGGGCATGTGTCCAGCTGTCCCTTGTCACTGCCAGGCCCAGGGAGGGCAGAGCGTGCCAAGATGCAGTGTTCCACCTTGGCAGCCCAGACATAAACACAGATTCTGCTCTAGAGTGGTAATTTCTGTGAGAGGAGTACCAGCTGCAACTTTTATTAGCACCATCTTAGGTTCCCTCAAGTATGTGCTCTAGACTGCGCCAGGGAGCTTGACTGTGGGTCAGATGCTGATTGCATGAACAGTGGGAAGATTTTTATTCATTAGAAACAGGTATTTTAAAACAAATTTGAAGCAAAACCTAATAATGGAAATAAAAGACATTTATATACTTATTTTGTTTTCACTTTTCATAAAAACAGTTTCTCTGGTTCTCAAAAAAAATTTGTTTGACATATGTACAATGTTCCCTCCCTTACTGGGAGTATCTTGACATGTGGTATTATCTAGCACTCAGGTTTAAAATGGGGTCTACATCTTGAATATGACAAGAATCTCTTCATTCTGCTACAGGTAAAAAAATGATCATGGTCCTTTTGAAAGTCAATATTAATTAATAATTAAACTAAACAGTGTATAAAATTAAAAGCTGCAAGTGTGAAAAAGACCTAATGCCAAAGTCAAATCCAAAAGCCACTTTAATTGCTTTGTGACCTTTTGAAGGCTGAAAACATGTTGTAAAATATTAACTGCTCAGAAAAATAGTTTATTTAAGTATTTGAACTTAATTGTTAAAAAAGCAACCTCTGCCTACCTTACAAAAGATACTTTGAAGTAGCTTCTTCTTCACAGTCTACTGACAATTGTAAATACAAATAATATTTGTAGTTTTTGTAATCTCTCTGGTCCAAAAGCCCAATGTATCATATATATGTCTCTGAATTACTACCGTGCTTGCTGATAACAATCCTAATAATAGAATGACTTGAATGTCCTTCTAAAATACTACATTTTAGTTAGAGCAGGATTTAAATTCATTGGGGTCTGTTCAGACTTTCATTGGATCTGCAAAGTATCCAAGGTAAAGGAAGCCTTTCAAAATATGAAATCAATACATGCATTCTGTGCCATCAGATGGTGGGGCCTCCTTTGATGCCGCTCTGCTCTTCTCTCCCAAGTACTTCATGTTCCACACCAAAGGCAACGCTTCACTTTGAACAACTGGAGTTCAAACTGTGCATAGAAAACATATTTAGATACTCTGAGTGCTTTCCCCTTCAGATGTATAAGGCTTTATAAAATTGCTGTTTTCCTTTAGTACTAGTGCTGTTGAAATAATTTTAAAGTGTGGCACAGTACATAATAAAATGGCACAAGTAATAGTGTGGCAGTTTAAAAGAATGAGGTAGATGCCATGCTATGATCTATATAATAATGGAATTATATGTTGCAATTATCTAATAGATGGTATATTCTAATCCCTTTTAATGACTTGTCAGCAGTGCCTGTAATTTGATTTAGATAAGCTTATGTCCTTAAAGTATTCTAACTGCTAAATATAATTCCCACCAAGTAATACAGTGCTATATTTAAAAGTTAATTTTATATTAATTATTATTTAAGTATTAATATATTTGGATTTAATTTAAAGATTGTAATTGATTCAAGAGTATAATGCATTATTAATGTCTATTATTTAATGTAATTTATAATACCAAAAATCTTGTTGATATTTTTAAATAAGGAAATAGATGGGTAGATCATTATACACTGTGAAATTAGGGAAATGAAAGAGATGCATCTTCTCCCTGTTATCTCTGTTTCTCTTTCTTCCTTTATTGCATTTTGTTTCACAAGGTATTGAAGATCTAATGAATATTCAAATATATGCAAGTCCTGTTGCTGCACCATACATCATACACACAAAACACATACACCTTACATGTAATTCCATCCATTTATCTGTATTTACAGGACCTTGGTGTTTTTATCAATTAAAGATGAATTTTTGTAGGATTTGCATTTCTAACTTGACCCAAGGAATTATCCAGGTACAAAATTACAGAACATCTAATTAAGTTAGCCATCAAAAAGAGATGGAGCAACCTGTAAATTATGTTGCCTTCATCTCCTCACCCATTCTACAGCTGAAAAACAGCCCTCCTTTCTCCTTCCTATCCCCACTTGTAAGGCAACAGGACATTCAGCTTCTCATTCAAGCTTTGGTGCAACTAATTGCTTGAAATTGCTCATTTTTTATATTTGGCACAATGTTACCTGAAGGAGCATAAAGCCCTCCTGCAATGTGACAATGTAATATAGAGAACTGCTCTTTTGCTGGGGCCCCCATTTATATGAATTCCCACAACAACCAAATCCTTTCAGCATAACCCTGGAGGTACTTGTTCCTCCTGATAATTTGTCAACTTCGTCTGTTCAGCAAATTTTATGCGGTAGGAAGTTTTTTGTCCATCTTATCAATCAAAATTGGTCCTTGTAACACACCTTATTCTGCTTTTTTTTTTTTTTTTACCCCCAATGGAGATCCAAAAAACTTTAACATTCAATTAGTTTCAAAACAGGCGGCGAGTACTGAATGAAACAATTCATATATTAAAGTATTTTGTAGCATAATTGCAGTAAAAAAAAGCACTTTTATAATTCAGAAAACAAAAATAAGAGGCTGTAGTCCATACTTAGTAAAAACCATTCTCAATATTTTAAAATTACTGAAATATTTTACAATGTAATTTTAAGTCTTCTGTTCCTTTACTTTGAATTTTTCTAGGTCAATTTGATCACTCCATGTTAGTACTGCTCACTACCATGCTATATTCTAGACCATATAAAATTTTAAAAGTATATGAATGGAGAAAAAATACTCTTTTGTTTTGGGTTTTTTTAGGAGAAAATCAAAAATTACTTTTGCGTTTGAAATTGTACTTTCAGAATCATAGGAAAACACCTCTCTAAAATGTTGCCTTTTTTGTTGTAGTCTGGGTGACTCAGCCTGTTGTTAGGAGAGATTTCCTCTTCTTTCCATGTTGATTTTCTACCCATTAATTTGATATTCCCCTTCCTCAAAAGATCACCTACCTACTTCAGTATCATGAAAGTCAGTTCCCGGAGCCTTTGCATCAACCCCCAACTGCTTTTGGGGTGCCATGGCTGCATGTCAAATGGATGTGGCACTGTATTTGGATGTGAGTTGTGTCTTTCTCAGAGAGAATGAAGCGCTCTCTGGAAGTGCCTCTCTCCATCAGCTATAAGGGACGTAGCAAAGAAACTTTAACTAAATGCCTAATTTTCAAATATCTAAAACTACGTTTGGAAACTTCCTTTGAATTACAGATTGGAAAGTATAGGGAGTAGCCAAACCTAATGTGAAGCCCTGAGTAGTTTTCCTTACCCCCATCCCTCTGTGTTTCTGTGGGTCCATCTCCCTTGGTGTCTGTCTCAGCCTTGTGCTTTGGCTGAGATAAAACTCACTGTGTCCTTTAACCACCTGCCATTTATGCAGTGAGATTACACTGCTTCAAGAAGAGACCCTTCTTTTCTGTAAGAAAACTTTCCTTTTGTTTTTTCATTATTCACGTAATGTTCCAATTTTTAATCCTTGCAATGTCTCCAGTTTTGCTGCCGTAACCTAGTTCAGCACTGCTGTGATGACCATGAAGATTTCCATGCCCCAAATGTTAGTTGGTTCTGAACTTTCCCAAATTTTTCATTTTCTCTTCTTCACTCCAGTTCTTTTGGGTTGTGATTCATCAGCTGAACTTGTCTTAAAGTGCTTGGCTGTATAAGAACAAACTGATCCAGAAATAAAAATACTTTGCTGATCCCAGGTCTGAGAGATTATGGTACTTTTGAGGGCAGCAGCTTTTCCTCACAAAAAACATATAGTACCTATTTCAAGAAAGAGTTTGTCAGAACTTCAGAAACGCTGTGATGAAATCATACATTTTCCTGTGAAGAATCATTGTCTTTAATGGTGTTTTATACATATGTATTTATAATCACAGAAAAATTGAAGTAAGAAGAGACCTCTGGAGGTCATTTGGTCCAACAATCAGTCTGTGTCCAACAACCAGTCTAAAGAATTGCCAAATCTGAAATTTGTCTTCTTGGGCCCCTGCTCCACTTGAATTGTAAAAATATCAACGAATTCTACAGCTTCTCGTGGCAGCCTGTCCCAGTGCTTATTCATCACTTATTAAAAAAAATTGGTTTTTCCTTCTGTCCAACCAGAATTTCCTTAGTAGTAATTTCCCTCAAGTCGTTTTGGTGTGAGTCTCTGCAAAATTCTGGCTGCATCTTTTTTATGATTTTGCCCAAGCAAGCAGCAGTTAAATTACCATTTAGACTTCTCTTCCCCAGGCTGAACAAACCCATGAGTCTCAACCTCTCCTTGCATTCATATTCCAGTCCCTTTAGTGGCCCTTCTCTGGACCATCTCTGGTTTGCTGATGTCTTTATTTTGTTGGAGACACAAAACTGGCTGTAACAAACCTGAAACTGTTACATAAATCAATCACCAGGTAAAAAGGCAGTAGCTGCAAAGCTCTGCATCTGGCTAAATAAAGGAAAATGCTGGTAAAGTTCTGCAAAGATGAAGAACAAGACAGAAATGCCCTTCATTCCCAGTGTTCAGCAAAGCAGCAGAAGGGCACCAAGGAAATTCAAATTATGAAACATTCTTGATGAAATATTAATAAAACCATACTATGGTCTTAATTGCTATAATTTAACACCCTGTATGGTATAAATATTTCAGAAACTTGGTAAAATGGAACATTAAGAAGGGGTCAAGGGATAATAATATACATTAATCTTGATGGGTGGGGATGTATACCTCATACTGAATTTATGTTTATACTACAGTTCTGTATTCCTTTTTGAAGAGTAGAGTGTGGATGTATGCATCCTATATTGAGACATGCATCATTATGAATGTATGTGTAGATTATTGTAGGTATTTATACAGTACAGGGCTCTGGTGTGTAATCTAGATATATAGGTATATAGATATAGATTATATAGATATATAAAGGAATTTTAAAATACCTTCACAACTGCATGCTCTCCTTTAGAAATCAGTCATGGATCCAGCAGTCTACAAAAGCAAGAGGGTCAGGAAATATGCAAACCACTTTCTCACAAAATAATTTCTCAAGGAAGTCATTATCTATACTGCTCTTCCAATATCTACCTTTCTTTTTCAGCAGAAAATATTTATTTTAAGGCTAGTTTCCATATATTGACATGAAGGGGAAGCCATGGAAACAAACCTATGCTATGGCCACAGTGTCAGGGAGGAGAAAGCATGGCTTTATTCACATTCTTAGGGGTACTTCACAGCCTGTCTTGGTAGGACAGTGTCTGCCTGACAAACACAGCAGTCAGACAGAAGTCAGAAAATGTTTCACTGAGCTTTTAACTCTCCTATAGATTTTCACTCTGTAAGGATGCTATTGTGCTAATTTTTTTCCAAAAATAGCGTGCAGAAATTGCTCGAAATTGCTGGCACTCTGATAGTGACCTGTGCCCATGTGTGCATAAAGCAGATAGGCATTTCATTTACATTTCTCGAAAATTGTATGCAGTAATGATTCCTATGTGTTAAATTGCATAATCCATACAGGTCTGACAGTCTTATAAAGGCTGTGGGCCAATGTCTCTTTTTGAATGTACCAGTGCCAATGAAAGAGGTTATCATACCCTTGAGAGAGGTTACTGCTGTCATGTGTCTGCTGGTGGAACTGCTCCTGTGGTCACTCTCTAAACCATGTCAGTCAAAATTTACCAAGTAGGCTCAACTAGTTTAAATAGCAGATTTTTGCTAATGATGCAAATTTTGAAAATACAAAGCATAAGGGACTATTATTAAGAGGGTGTAGCTGGCATTTTGATGGACAGTGAACAGTTTTATCAGCAGGGCAGACTCCTGATTCACAGCATTAGTTCACAGCCTCTTACTGTCAGTCAATTCACCTGTCTTCTTTAGTTTGAATATTTCTGCAGTTGCTTATGATTTCTTTTTAAAAATGCAGCATGAAAAAATGCTTTTCTTTTGGGATGTAGGATTCTCACACAAAGCACGCAGAGATCTGGGACAGCAGATGAGAACAACATTTTACCCAATGAAAGGTTTATAATCAGATTTATAACCTGCTCAGATGGAACTGGCACCATGGGGAGTGGCACAGCCCAGGTGGCCTTTTCTACACTTCGAAGGGGTGTCTTAAAAAATGTTTCCATAGTGTTGTTAGAGGAGAGATGGTGCCAGCAGAAACTCATTCCAATGAGCACTGAGTTAAACCTACCACAGAGGAGAGACCTCTCCATCACACCATTTACAGAGTGGGAAAGCTTTGCCTTGCCTTTGAGCACTTCTGGGAGAGCTGATCAGTGTCCTTTCCTGCCATTTCCCCTTATTTCAAACTCTCCCAATAAGTCTCTTCTGCCCTTAACAGTGAAACAGTGAAAGTGCTGCAGCTTTTGAAGGATTTATAAGGCTTAGCTGAACACATCACTTCCCATGCCGAAAAATAAGAGAAAGAATGTTGTGTGGATGGAGGCAGCTTTGGCATTCTGCTGTTCTCTTGCCTGATATCCATTCCTTGCTCTCTCTACCCCTCTGCCGCCAGTTACTGTCTCCACTCATTTGGTATAAGTTCTTCTGCACAGGCACCACCTTTTAGTAGCATGTTTGCACAATGCCATGAAATGCATTGTAGATGAGGTAGTAATAATCGTAATATTTTGAGTACTGCAAAGCAGCCATCCCTCACACACTCAGATCTTTCCTGTTATGTCCTTCTCCTAATCCCCATCAAATGTGCATACCTGGAGACACAGGCACATTCAAATCCTGTAAATGCATTTAGGACACGGTTATCTCTGTAGGCAAGCATTTATCTTCCTTATTTTGCACTTCACCCATCCAAGGATAAAAATAATGAGTTTTTATTACATGATTAAAGTTTATGTTCTTCAAAAAATATTTGGCCTGTATTTCTGAAATATTCTATTTCTGAAAGCTCTTCCATTCTTGATTTTCAAGAATTCCTTTTAAAGGTAATTAAGTAACCTCCAACATTTTCATTAAAGCAGAATTATGAAAAACTGTTCTGAGAAACAATGTGCAGGTTAACATCATCCATATTCACTCTCATCTGAAAGCTTTATTGTGACTCTTGTTACTAGTGGCATCCTTGGTAATAAATATTTTCATTTTATTCTGAGGCACAGCAAATAGATTTTGTTAGTGAATGACCTTGTGCATTAGCTGTGCTATTCATGATTTAGTGAGCCAGTCAGTTGAAATATTGCTAATGTTTTTGTGACTCAGTCTTGTTACATTTGTGCCACAAGGATGACATTAAGTGTAGTGGTAGATGAATAACAAATAACGTGTCTCGAAGTTGTGTTTTGGATCATTAAAGAAATGAACCTACAGGGTGCTGTTTTATTAACTGAGGAAATGACTAGGAACAAAATGACAGTTCTTGAATGTGTATTTATTAAAAATAACATTTGGCATGTTGAGAATTAGTGGTAGTGTCCGTTAAATTTTTCATAAACCAGTGCAAATACACCACAGTGTCCATCCAAAGATTCTGACAGGTTTTGAATAAGTGTAAGAATAATTCATACATTTCTTATTATTTCAGGCTAAGACTCAAAATGGTGCAAGCAGGAGAATGCTAAAAAAGCAGAGCATGACAAAGATGAGGACTAATAATTAGATGCTAATATGGGTATTTTAAAATATTATGTATTATAATATGAAAGAGGGTCAGTGTACTTTCTAGGGATACCCTAGGGAGGAATGGATTGCTTTTTAAAAGTGCAACAGCTATTCTTGGATTTGTTTTCCTGAGTCTGTCTGTCTCTTTTGTGTTAAAAAATAATGAAAACTCTAGAAAAAGTATATTGTAGACTTCTGGAGAGATGGTTTAGTCCCTTCCTTTGCCCCAGTAACATATCATCTATTCTAAATAAACCACAGAAGGTCAGTTAAGTTCCACGTAACAGGGTTTCCTCAATTCCTACAACCATAATTAGCATCCTCTGGATGACTTATGTGGTTCTTTCTGCTGATTTAAAAATAACTAATCTCAAAGAGGAGATGCAATGGATATCCTGAGAGATCAAAATTAGTTATATGGAAGGAGACACTACTCAAATAGAAGGAAAAAGCACATCCAAAACGAGAATATTAGCTACTCTTGAGGAGCTGAGTTACTGCTATTATCTGCTTGGGGTTTTTTTTTGGTTTTTTTGTTTGGTTTGGTTTGGTTTGGTTTGGTTTGGTTTGGTTTGGTTTGGTTTTGGTAGTATTTTCAGCCCAAGAAAATTAAAGCAATCTGTTGAATTCTTGAGTATAAATAAAACAGGGCAGAAAACCTGTTATTTTATATTGTTATTCCACAAGTTTTCCTATTTAAAAGGAAAAAAGCTGTATTCTTAAGCTTGTCCCATGGACTGCTGCTTTTCACAATGTGGTAAAGGTGAGGAGGCCAAGAGGGCTCTGCATGGAAGGTCTAAGAAAGGTCCAGGTGGTCTCTCTTGCCCACCATTTGTGGGACCACGCATCTTGCTTTCCGGTTTTGAAATGTTAAGGTAGGACATATGATGGTGAACTTTGACGTTAGGCCAAGAGGGACTTTAAAAAGGACAATTAATAGTCAATCTAGACATTAGCAATCATCCAGAAATAACTCTGCAGAGAATCACTGCACTGGTTGTCACAGCACTTTGGTCTACCTGAACCTGCTCTGCTCCAGTTTCAGCTCAACATCCTGCAATTTGTTTCATCTGAATTTTCTGTTCAGAGCTGAAACTTGTCCAGGAATATTTATGTGAACAAATTTTGATGTGAAAAGTGGAATGACACTTCTTTTTTTTCATTTTCTGGTAACACTGGCTGAATTGGTACAACTTTTGCTATAAATAATGGATAAGTGTTTTAAGTATGCGAGCAAGTTGTTACACATGCATGCACTGCACTCTGTCAAGGAATGTGCAGCATTGAATTGTCACTGTTAAAATGGTCAGTAGTGTTAAAAATTGTCACTGTTAAGCATTCATTGAAATATATTTTGTGTTTCTAAAGCATATACAGCATATAACAACAGAAGTATACATATATACACACATATATAGAATATATAACAAAAGATACATATCCAGAGCATGGTTATTTTTTGTTATTCTTCAAAACTCTTCTTTTGATGGACACCAATCTGCTTATATTGTTTAAGAGAATATTTTTAATAATGGGTTCTTGAAGCTCTGCTAAAAAGAAGTATTTAGGATAGATAAAGGTTTCTCATTCCTGCAGTTCTAATTCATATAAACTGGATTTGTTCATACTTCAGTAACAGAATCATCCTCACACCACACCTCGAAAATCCCTCTGTGGAGCCATGGCATTGTCCATTGAAATGTTTTACTGCTGAAGTATTTTGGAGGTTGTCTACATGTGTTTCTTACAAGGAAATGCCCTTGGGAAAAAAAAATAGCATTGGTTGATGCAGCAGGCATTTCCAGGCATATGTTTATATATTAAACTATACCAATCTCAGGGTGGGATAAGTAAATCTCCAGTGATATCTATTTACTTCTCATGACAAGGCAGGGACTTTGACTGATTTCTAGATGGAGACAGTAAGTTTGTTTGATCACGAAGCAAAAAAGCTCCAGAGAAATAAAAAAATGTCATTTCATACATCCCAAACTCTTTTACTACAATTTAAACATCAGATTTTAGAATACCAGTGTGCTCATTTTAAAGGAAAGTTAAAGACATACAACTGAGCTGTTATTTATTGAAGAAGTGGAAATGAGTCAATACAAGCAGTCATGGAGAAAGAATGTGTTTAAAATACATCCCCAATTTATGCAAAGACATAGGTACCTGAGGTCCTGCAGTATAAAGTCATTGCTGCTCTATCCTTGAATATTACCTGGGCATGGGTCTAAGAGGTAGATGGTTTAGAGTGGAAAAGTGACATTGTTTCAGTGAATAAGTTTAAAAAATATACAGCTCTTGACAGCTATTCGAGTATGGCCCAATTTCCCTCGTAGGGAAACATGCAGTGTTGCTATATCCCTGAAAAAGGGATTTTCTGTGTATTTTTTGTACAGAATTAAAGACAAACAGAGATGAAAAATTCCTTGATTGTGAGCATGGAGATTCAGCTGCCTTGTACCAAAATCTGTGGGAGCGCAAAGGTGCACAGGGAGTGGTGAGCATGGTCTGAATTTCCATCTGGTTTTATTGGCTAGAGCAGGTTATAAAGGATGTGTGCTCTCAAAATTGCTGGAGATGCAAACAATATTTTAAATTACTCCAGGCAGCAAGGTACTGCATCTGAACAGATTGAAAGCTGAAATGTTGATATCAGAAATTAAATTAATGCACATGAGATTGAAACAATATCTAATTAAAATCACTTGAAAAATGACTTGAAAATTGAATATGACATAGTATTTAGCAGGCTGTTGCTAGCACAGCGATGCAGCTTTGACTTTTCTGCAACCATTTCCATTCCAGGCCTGGCTGCCAGTTAAATCAAAATGACACATGAAGCAGCTAGCTCGTGCCATCACCCTGTAAAGATTGGAGGACAAAACACCTTCTGCCTGCAGCTTGTGTACTTGTTCCTTGCTAATTGCATTGTAAAATTTAGTACAGGTGCCTTTCTTCTCACTTTATCTGGCCACTTGAGTTGGTCATTCTTGTTCTGAGCTGATGCATTTTGAATATTCCATGTGTGCTTTTGACTTGCTCTGTATATGCGTGGCCCAGTGCATGGCCCTGCCAGGGACAAAGGCACTCTCTCTGAACCATGCTATGAAGAAGCTTTCCAAATATTCTAGGCTTCCTTGTAGAGGAGGAGAAAGAAAAGTCTAACGAGGTAAATAAATGTAACATTTGCTTGTCTTAGAGATACTTGTTAAAAAAAAAATGTAATAAACACCATCTCTCTGGAATTCCTTTCTTCCTTTTCTCAGAGAGGAAAAGAAACTCTTCTAAATGTTATTAAATTCTTGTAAATGTAGTTCTTTGAAAGGAGCTTTGCAACAAGCTGATGGGAAGAAAACAGTGGTTGTAGAATTCATCTGACAGCCTACAGTAAATCTGAATTAGTTGCCTTCAATTTATTGTCCAGTCAATATAGTTAGCAAGTCTAGAGCATGAATTGGTCATTCTAAAATGGGCAGGTAATAGAGGTCAGGGGAATCATATGCCCCATAAGTACTTTTTTTCCTACAGTAAATTAAATACAACAGGCACTCAAAGTCAGATATACACCAAAAAATCAAGTTTTCCTTGTGAGTGATGCCATCTTCTCAGAAATATTTTTCATATTTAAGGATGGTTTCTTCTTTGGGGCAGGGAAATCCTGCAACAAACTGGGGAGGCTCCCTGCTGAAACCCTTTCCCTGGTTCCCTTTCCCTCACTCGTGCCAGGGTGAGCGCCCATGAGTCAGCTGGAGGGTGCAGCTGTGCTTGGCAGCCTGCTTGACAGAAAACCTTTCTCCAGAAGTGTGGTAATGAGACTGGAGCTCTGCTCAAAGCCCTCCATAGCTTGCTCCTTCTAACAACTGATGGACTCTGAGGTTAAAGCTGCCAAACCTACACTCTCCAGTTCCTGACTGTACCACTGACAGATAACTTTGCTAAAGGAAATAAATGTTTGCCCTCAGAAAACACATCAGACCTCCCTCAGGTTAGTGAAGACTGAGCAGTGACAATCCCTACCCTTAAACACTCAGTAACACCCTCATCATGCTCTCTAATAGAGCAAAGCCATTAAGTTGTCCCCATTGTAATTTAGATCACAGAAGAGACTTCCACAGATTCTTTCAGGTTAAAATAACTGGTATACAGAGAGTAGGCAAAATTATTCCACTGTAGCTACGTGCTTAATTATATGGAATACTGCATAAATTGTCAAGTGCAAAGAATTATTCTGATAAATTAAAATACTAATTAAATAGGCTATTGCAGAATTTTGAGAACATTATAGGGCTCCGCTTCTTCAGGTAATTTGCATATCCTTCATCTAGTGAATTTAATTTAAAGGCCTCCCTTTTTGTGTGTTTGGAAGCCGTTTTTGTTTCAATGGAAGATTAAAAAATGGATTTATATGTTGCTAACTGGTTTGAGGGGGATTTTGTTGGGGTATTTTTTTTCTTTTTTTTTAAATTTTGTTTTGAATAGCTGTTCTTATTATGCCTCTTTACTGATGAGTTTGTCAGTTCTCCATTAATATTATAGGACTTGAAACTGTGACCATGAAAAAATAACTTCGATGAAATGCACCATATATTGTGTTACCCAGAATTGTAATTTCTACTTTCATAAAATTTGCAACTTAAACATCAACTGCTGTATATTGGTATTTGAATAAAAGCTAACAGTTAATATGCTAAAATATTTTCAAAAATTTGGGCCAATTTTCAGAGAATTAGTAGCTTATTCTTAATATCCAAGTACATTTTCCCACCACTTCTTCCATCTATCTATATTGACTGTTTCTTCTTGTTTTAAATTCTCAATTATAGTTCTGCACAGAAAAGGTTAAGTGGTTGTATTCACTATTCCACAGCTTGAAGCAGCTGCTTGATATGTAGTTGCTGCTTCAGCTTCTGCACCATTTTTGACAGAATTTCTTGACCTTCCTGGGCAGCTTGTGGAATTCAAGGTTAGCTAAAATTCTCTCCTGTACATGCCTGGAGAGAGCACCCCGGAGACTGTCAGCTGTGTCTCTCCACAATCTGACAGAGCCTGGGCTTGACCATTTTCCGGTTATGATTTAATCAATAACACCTCGTGCCTTCATGCCTCCTAATTTTGGCTGGGTTTGTGTTAGCATGGCTGTCAGACCTGTCCTTTGTGTTTCAGCCAATATCAAGGGGGAAAGCAGGGGTATTAAGTAAACCTTTTTTGTAGTTGTTTTTTAATATCAAAGCTTCAATAATTAATGTCTGCAGGAAACCTATGAAAAGGAGGTCAAATCTGTAATAGTAATTATAAAATTCAGCGATTCAGCAGACCCAATATTTTCTATTAACTGTTCATGTGGTAAGAAATTACACAGTGGGATTTAAGCTTTGTTGTTTACTTACAGCCATTTATTTTGCAGCCGCTCTACTGTGCAGTTTTCTTTAGCCTCAGTTGCCAAAGAATCCTTTGTTGGACCATTCAGTTTCTTTGAATGAGGCTATGGAACTTTCTCATTTTATAAATCTCCTATTTTTGCACTTGGTAGAAATCTGCCTTTAGTGTGTTTTCTCGGTGTGACGTGGTCAGTGTGGTAGCATGGTATATCTTCGCAAAGATTTACTTATTTCCTGGAAATTCATACTGCAGAAGATATACAACACTGCAAAATGTGGTATCAAATTTCATGTTTCAGTCAATTTGCCCTCACATGGTCCCTTTGGCTCTGGGTGGAATAAATACCATTGTGAATGTATAAAGCATGGCACAGGTGTTAACTATGGGAGTATTGCATGCAGGTTTTAGGTTGCCATTCAGCAAAACAGGCATTTAAGCTTTCTTAGCTTGGGACTCCATGTTCCTCTCTGCTCAATCAGCATATTAAAAAGATGAAAAAATAAAAGTGTCTGGGTCTAAAAGATGTACAGAACTTTGTTCTTTCTTTAAATTGAGGGCAATATTCACCCCTTGTGGAAGGCCGTCAGAAAAGTTTTTCTGTGTTAGAATTGCTAGAGGTGTAACTTCTTGATTCTTTGCATGTAAAAACTCTTACAAAAATCTTTCCATAAGTGATGAGATGGAGCCTAGTGATCTGACTTACCTCTGGAATAAATGTGAGTCATTTGTGTTGCACTTTGGACAAACTCAATAAAGTATCAGTTCACAATAATCTTCAAGAAATGTCTGCTGCTATCTGAGCTATTTTGACTGTTTCAAATGGCAACAATTAAAGAGACTTTAAGTATTTTCCTGTAAATTTACAGTGTGCAGTATGTCCTAGCACTTCTTGACCTTTCTGATTGGGAGGTTTGCTTTAGGCAACCAAAACTGAGATGCTGCATCTATCAAATTTTGTTCATAATCAAAGAAAAGAGGTAGGTGCCTGCAGATATGTGTAAGATGTGTGGGATGACTCACCACATTAAATGTGCATCCCTTTCCAAAGACAGCAGAGAAAACCCAGATGACTCACTTGGATTACAGACAGCTAAAGGAAGGAGAGGTTAACAAGGCTGCAAGGCTTCATTGCTCCTCATAAATAAATCAATCCAGGTGCCTGGGTTTTGGCCACGAGTCCAACTGACAGAGTTTGCATCTAGTAGGTTAAAATCTTCCCATGCAGAATGGGATGACATTACCCATACACAAACATATTCCCAGCTAGGAATAATCTCACCCTTGTGCTGTTCCCAGAACTGTGGTTGAGCACTGTTTTTTCAGGCTGGTAACAGTCACAGGCCAAAGTAATTTCAGACCATAGGTTTAAGAGAATGAGCAATTGTACAACAGTGCTCAAGCTCATGCCCTGAGCATGTTTGGGTTGCAAGTATAATTGTAGTCTTAGTGATGATTATGTTTATTTAACTGTTTTATGCTGTTTGCTTATTTTAGTTTTTAATGTTTTTAGTGATATAGATGCTGATAAAGAGAAAAAAACTAAATTTTTAAAAAATCATGCATTGCATCCTAACAGTGTGAAATAAACTCTTTATTTTACCTGTGAGATAAGAGTTGTGAAAAGTTGTGAAAGATCTGTTGTGACAAGTCCTGCAAAGTGGCAGTGCTGTTCTCCTGGTAAACTACTGCTCTGCTCTTCAATGCAAGGAAGTGGGAAGTATCATCAGAAAAGAACTTTCCAAACAGACTGTGTATGTGTTAAATGTGTGTAATATTGTATAAAATAGAATTAGCTTGGCTTTCTTTTTCACATAATAATGAGCAATTAATAGCATAAATATGCATTCAAAAAACTGACTAGCAGAATTGCTCTCAGGGAAGGATATTCCATAGATGGAATAGGTAGGAACTGTCATGAATATATTGACGAAGGAAAGAAGGTTGGTGGGAAATGCTGCAAAATCATAGATATTCCAGCTTTCCTTTAACTCTCTCAATCTTAATTTTTCCTTACAGCCATAAACAAAGAGAAGCTTGAAAAAGCAACTGGACTGAAAATTCTGCAGACTGGTGTGGGGGAGGTAAGTGGCTTTCAGGCATTTTACATTCTCAAAAATATTTTAGTTATTGGGATTTTTTAAAGAAATTCTGGAGCTCATGAACGTTTGTGAGCTACCAATCTCATAGTGCTAAGGGCCTTTTTATGATACAGTTGCATCTGTCAAAATACAATCTGCTGCACAAATAGCACTGTATCCCACAGAGAGAAAAAAAATACCATCCTTTTGAGAAAAGTGCGGCCAGCTTTAAGAAATACAGTTTTGGCTTTGTTGTATCACAGGAAAAAAATCCCCAAAGATGAGCACAGCGACTGAAGTCGTCATATTATTCCCCTTGGTTTTGATGGAGTGCTATCTCACCTAGATCAGTGGAAGTTTAAATTTGGGGTAAAGAATCTTTAGATTTTATAGAGAATCTGACATCTGAATGTCAGATGTAACTTATTTTGGATGTAACTTGAAACATAAATAAAACATGCGTCTGTTATTATAGTGATATCACTAAGCAAAAACTCCACTAAGCAGTTCATCATTTATTAATAAACATGATGCTATCTGCTAAGAACCTTGTATGAACTACAGTTGATTGCTAATTCTTGTGCTAATTTTGTGTACACAGCTATCTTTTTTTCCTTTTCATTTAAGTAATTTTGCTAGTGGTGAATACTCACAGGGCTAGGCAAATGCCTTTTTCTCATGATTACATTATTCTCAGTATTAAAAATAATGAATTACTAACTTCTAATATACTGAAGGAATAGGTTGTTTTCTTTCTTTACTGATTTTTGGGGTTTATATTTTGATTTTTATCAGTTCATGCTTAAGAACTTAACTTGACAAGATTTGTGAGGTTCACTGTGCAACTTCATTCACATTATTGAAAGACTTAGTCCTGAAGAGGTAATAACACTGAGACCTGCTGTGATGCTGAGGGCCAAAGCTGAAAGAATTAGAACTTGGAAACAAAGATAGATGAAATTATCAGAAGATCATCTCTCCTTAACTGATTTATCAAGGATTGTTTCTTATGGGTGCATAACCTTAGAGACTGGGAAGTACATCCTGGCTCCTGGCTGTGCCCCTCAGGCTGACTTCAGGCCAGGCTGAAGTTTGTGGTTGGAGTGGCTGCAGCCCCTGGATTCTGTTAAAGAACAGGAGAACCAGGATTGAGGTACAGGCTGTGGAAGCCAGACTCGGTGTGATTTTACCCAATGAGACTCATCCATGCTAATGAAATACTTCCATGTATTTTGTCCAGTTCCGGTCAATGAATGGATTCCAGTCTGCTGCGAAATCAACTGGAGAATGAAAGCCCACTTCAGATGCTTATTGTTAAATCAGTTTTTGTATTATATGTGGTCAATGGAGAAAGAATTCCCTTTTGGATAGTTGGAATGCAGGAAGTTTCCACCTGCTAAATGTGTCATTAGTCCCCATTGTAGCAATAGGGTTGCTGTAACCATGGTAGTCTGAGGATGTGCTGGAGCTATAATCTTAAGGACTGGACTTCCTAGACTCTAAGAGCAGCTAATGGAGCGGGAAAAATTGAAGAGTTCTTAGGCCAGAGACCTCACCAGCCTGATTCTTGTGCTTTATTTAGAAAAAGTCACTGTAGAACTCATCTTCCATATATTTAGGCTTTCATAACTTTTTATAAAAAACCACTGATACAGCTTGGATTAATGAAGACTTTGACAGAATTTTGTGCTCTATACCCTACCAAATATGTATTATTAGAAAAGTGAAAACTAGTTAACACAAGCAAAGCAGACATTTTGGCCTAAATATATTCCAGGTTATATCCAAAAGAGGCTGATCAGCAGAGAAAGAACCAAGTGGTTTGTACCAAGTAAGATGATGGAAAAACATTCATTCAGCTGCTTATAGATTATGTTGGATGCGAATTCTCCCAGCTGTGTACATTCCCTTTTCTAAGTCCTATCAGATATGATTGTGTACATAATTAATACATTTCTGTGGTCTCACATAAACAAAATATAGAGGAAGACTGTAACCAAGCTGTTTCTCTGTTGATACAGTATCAGATTCAGGCTATTTCAAGTTAAATTTAACTATGGTAATCCAGTTTTACAGTAGTGTTTTATTCATCCTGGTGAATAATTATTATTAAAAATAATAGAAAGTATGTATTTAAAGATAATGAAAGCGCTTCTTGTTGAATAAGGATTCCTTTTACTTCACACTGGAATTAGGAATGGAATTATATATAATGGTGACAGTAAATCAAAGATGCTCTAATCAAAAGTACTTAGAAAAACTTTAGTAGAGAATGAGAAATGGCCTTTTTGTTTGGACAGCAGGTGAGATGCATGACAAAGTTAATGGATGTATAATCTTCACATGCAGGCCTGTAAAATAAAAAGGATTGGTTTTGCAAGGCAATTTTCATATCTGAAATACCTCAAGAGAAATATAGCCCAGATGGTAGTGGAAAATGGAGCTGCTGTCCAAACAAATCCAGGAACTCTCCTAAGCTCAGCAGTAATTCATATGTGGCTCTGGACAGTGGAATCTGTTTTAGGTGTTGATCTATGATAACAGGATTTGTGTCTCAGTGAGGAATGTGTGGACACCAGTGACTTCCCAGGCCTTGGCTGTGCTAGAAGGAAACTGTCTCTTCCTCTGTGAAGAGGAGAAATGCTTCTCAGAGCTCCTCAATCTCTTGCTTTCTTTCCTCTATCTCAAGAAAAACATTTCAAAAGCAACAACAGATTATAAAATTTACACCAAGCTTACTGAGCCATTCAGTCAAGTGCAGGGAGGGCTGATGAATTGCTTTTATGTCACTGCATAAACATGTGCTATATAGTCATTAACAACATGGGTCTGGAGTCTACCACAGCTGCAATGCAGTTCATCATCTTTATGTCATGTGAAAGATTTCCACAGCTTGTGATTCTTTCCGTTAGGCCTGAGTTAGCTGCATTGTGTCAGCATGGCGTAGGCTCTGCTTTAGCAGGATTAAAAATGAGTTCCTGAGCTGCGACTTCAGAAGCTGCTCATGTTTCAGGATGTTGGCTTAAATGTTTTGTACATTTCATGGAAAGGTGTGGATGAAAAAATGAAAAGCCTTGTCCGGACTGTAGGCAAGCAGAGCTGCTTTCAGACCATTATAGAACAGGCTTTACTGGTATTGCCACAGTACATCCACCTCAAAATCGAATATTTGCAACAGAATATTCAAGAGTACAGGGATCCAGAGAGTTAGATTAGAGTTTGATGTGATGTGGATCACTCTTAAAATGAGAATTCTTTTGACACTTATCTTGTTTGCAGGAAGGCTGTTATACCAGAAAACCAGAATAACTCTGCTGTAGAGAAAACCTGTGCTGAGGTTGTAATCTCGGGGATCTGTGCATTGCTATAGTACTGACTATCTCTGGAATTATATTTGCCAGGATGTTTCTTTTTTATTTACAGTTTTCCAGCACTTATAACAGGAGCTGGAAAAAACTGAAACTAAAAAACCTGTAGGACTCCTCTACAGTATCCATGCGAGATTTGTTGGTCTCATTGTCATGCATGTTTGCACCACAGAAATCCATCATGAGTATTTCACACCTTCTTGTGTATTCAGATACAATGAAACTTTGAGGTATTTTCTTTTGATCTCCTACACATGAAATAAATCTCTGAAGTCCCGAGGTCATCTTCAGATGTTCAGCTGAGTGTCTGTGAGGGTATGAATGCATGTGTTGTGCTACTTAGAAGTCATTTTGCATAATATACTGGTAAAAAACTGAACAGCTAAATAGCATTTAAGCAGGACTCACAACTCTTCGCCTCTGCCCCAACTTGATGTGAACCACTTCTTGAGGTGAACTTGTTGCTCTGCATGGCTGAGCACTCCTGCAAGATCTTGGGGACAGCATGTTGTCTCACATGAAGGGAAAGCCTCCTTAGCAGCTGCACAGCTCTGCCTGACTCCTTCTGAGTTCAGGAATCAGCAGCAGCAGAATCCCCAATCCCCCACCAGCATTATTCCAACTGGACTTGTACCCAGGAGTTTCTCTCCAGCCCAAGGGAGCTCAGCAGACACCATGAGCCACAGCCCTGCACAGGGGTCACCATGTCAGGTATCCCTTCAGCATCCTTTAGGAACTTAACTACTTCTATCTCTTCACATAAGCACTGTTGAATTATTATAGGACCACAGTATTTTAAGTTCAATTCCATGCTCAGGTTGGCTGTGACCAGAATTACTGTGACATAAATAAATGTTTATTCAGCTTTTGGCTGAAATTTGTTTTTAACCACAGTTTCATAATAACAACTCAGGCTCTCTAGTGGCTCAAGAAAGTGCAATAAGGTTTTGCAGTATGAGTCTGTGATTTGAATAATCAATGAATGAGGACTGAAACAAACCAAGAGGATGGCACTGTTCCTGTCTTGAACTGACAAAACAGCACCCACTTCAAAATATGCTATATTAAATTACCTCTTTCAATTTCCCAGTAAGAATGCACAGGAGAGACTAATCACTGGAATCATAACTTCATTTGTAGGATTTGAATCATGGCTCTCATATGGCAGACATAAAAATTAGAACAGTTTTCTAAAGCCAATGGAAATAACCCAAAATATATGCAAAATGAATGCTTCACCATACCTCTAGATGTTCTAAAATAGAGCAGTGATATTTTGACATGTTTCAGTATATTCTCATTTATGGATATTTTGATAGGTGTAGAATTATGTTGGTGTTGCATAAAGTGATGTTACTACAATAAAGAAATCTGCATTTAAAAATTCTAGTGAAGCTAGAGGACATGATAAGACAGACTTTCCAGTGATGTGCAAGCTTCTGAGACAGGAGTCAAGTTTCCAGCTTCTTACCTTCTTTAATGTTGCCAGATTTTGTCACTTATGTCTATATATCCAGATTTTATCTAGAATGATATTGGATTGGAAATCCATAAAACACTGGAGTGCAAAGCTTGACAAGTCATTTTCAATTGTTGAAGAATAAGGTGTAAACCTTTTTTCTGATCTTTGACTACTGGGCAAAATGCTGAGTGCCAGCTTTTGGCTCATAAAGCCCAAATTAGCCTGGGATCTACCCCAGCTGTCTCTGTGCAGTGACATCAGCAAGCCAAATGCTTCTGACCTGGAGCAGGTACTGCCCAGGGGTACCCAGGATTGGAAGGGATGCTGTACCCAAGATCATTTAGATCAAGTAGGTCTGAGACTGACCATGATATAGGAACAGCAGTTGTGCATATACAGATACTCAAGTTTTAGCCCCAAGACAAAACACAGCTAAGTTTTTCCACTTCCACTGAAACCCATCCTTCTTTTACCAGAACTAATTAGGCTGAAGCCAGGCACAGGCAAATGTGGGGCTAGACACCTCTGCACTACAGGGTAAGAATTCTTAGACCGAGGGACACCAGGGAGGGCTTTTCCCCTGCCTGTCTTCAGCATTTTTTCTTACAAACCCCGTGGCTTAGAGATCACCAAGTTTATTTTTCCCTGTTATGTGAGACTGGAGTTCCCACAGACGGCTCTTGCTGTTGGCTTTTGCTGATCACTGTGGCTGAGCTGATGAGCAGCCAAACAGATTTCCAGGAGGGGCAGTGTTTGGAGCTACATGTGTTGTTGTGGGCAAGGCACAGATCAGGTCACAGAGGGGTTCTTTGCTTTAAGGCATGCAACTTTAGGTCTATATATAGTAATAAGAGCAATAACATTAAATACATAAACTTTTAGGTGTACAATCCTTGAAATATTCTTGGTGAAGGCATAATGAAAAGACTTACCTTATCCTACACACACAAATTACAGATTCTAAAGCTGTGTAACCTTTAAAAATTAGTAGATTATATTTTACATGGAAATCTAGTAGTTATATACTACTTATGTGAAATTTTAGTAACAGTGAATTATATCTCGCTATTACAGTTTGTAAGTACACATGAATAGTAAAGTTATGCTGATCAGAGCTTAGTCACACAGTAGCATTTAGAAGTAACACTTTAAGAAATCTGGGGAATAAAGCTAAACAGAACATTGAATTTCTCCAAAGAGATTGATGAAGATCTATGGCTCATTTATTTAAGACCTTGTGTGCTTTTTAAAAATGCATTCTAGCTAATATTTAGAGATAATGTTAATGCTATTTATTAACTATTCATTACAGTACATAGCCCACTAGAGGGCTGCTTTTCAAATAAATTGCATCCAGAGAGTTAATAAAAGTGTTAAATGTTTAAAAACAAAAAATATACAGCAGAAATATGTGTATCATTTTACCACATTATTTTGTCAACTATCTTCTGCTACTACATGTTATATACAGAGCATACTAAGGCAATATAAGTCATGGCCCCAAATCTACAAACATTTAGAATGTGCTTAGCTTTAAATATATAGTTAGACATTCCTTTTAAGCTGCTGCTAAGTTTAGAGTTAAAGAGATGCCAGGATGCTCCTGAGACTGTCTTCTGTCACATATCACACCGTCTCTGGCTATGGAGGGGCAAAGTTCCAATGTTTATCCCCTGTATTTGATTTGAATATTGCATAGCAGAGGTATTTTGACATCTGAATGACAGGTCACAGCTTCAGTTTGGAAATCATGTGTCAGTAGTAATTTCTTTTCTTGTGCTCTGATTGTGACAACGCCCTCCATCTTCTTTAGAAATTTTTAAAGAATATGACAAGGAAATGAGGAGATTATAATGTAAAGAAAAATAAAGCAAATCTGATTTTCAGAGACAACTATCAGTCTATATTGATTTATGCTTTTCTCCTGAAACAGTATATAAAGCACAAGTATTCAAGTGTCACGTTGGTTCATGAGTTCCTTTACAGTAGCACTGTGTGATTTAAAGGAGCAGAAGTGCCAAGTGATGTGGCAGTTGCCATGGCAACTACAGCAATTCAATTTTTATTCAGTATCATGTAAAATGAAACAAGATACGGTATGCCTTGTGGCTTCAGGAACTTATTCATCCTACCAATGTTGTTCTTTTTGTCTTTTTTAATGTTGTGCTGGTTAAAAAGTAGCATGTGTTTGTTTTAAGGATTTATCTTGGGTTTAGGCTGTGTCATGCCATTGTTTTTAAATCAGAGTTTCCCTTACAAACCATTATAAATCTGCAGAGAAAAGAGATTTAGATACTAGCACTGCCTACATACAGCAAACTGCAGGGTAATTCTGTTTAAGAATCAATGCTATTACTCACCTTAACTGTGATTTGGCAGCCTGCACTCAAGATATTAGTAAAGAATCTTTAAATAGAAGAACATGATTGTTAGTACTAGGTATCTTACTGATTCATGAAATTCAGCAACCTCCTTCTACCAGCAGCCAGGTTATTATGACTCAAGGGAAAACAAAACCTTGGGTGGTGTAATGGGTCAGCTGGGGAAGCTGCAGATTAAATTCTCCTAAACTGTCTGAAGTTTGAGGGGTAGAGATGGTCAGAAATTGTAAAGAAGGGAGATTCTTCCATCTCCACAAATAGGAGCTTGATCCTGGCAGGAACATGTGGATTTCAAGCAATCTCAAACACATATTTAACTATTTAAGGAGAGGAAGAAATGGCAGATCCCAGTCTCTCAGCCCTCTCTCTAGCAGACCTTGGGCAGGAAATGTTCCCATATAGGTCAACATTGAAAGACACCTGTCAGGACCTCTGCTCTGGGTCTGCAAGCGTCGGAGAATAAGGGTCTGGTGCTAAGATTCAAACTTGGAGACATCCAACCTTCCTATAGGAATCCTTGACATCAGGGGCCCTATAGCTGGATCAGAACTGGTAAAATGAACAGGAGCAGGACCCAGAGCCTGCCACGGTCCCACATTTGTCTGTACTGCCAAGTTGTTGTCAGTCACATTGTGTCCTCTGCCCATCAGGACTCTTCAGGCTGTTTGCTTCTCCATCTGAGCAAAATCCTGGCCAGAGACCGTTCCCAGCAGGCAGTTTCAATGTGGTCACCTTTGAAGCATGGGTGTAAAGGCATGTTAAAATTAAAGAATAATAGAGTTAAAAACTTCAGCTGTGGGTTAAAAGAATTGTGTCATTATTATAGATTTTTTAGTGCTAAGCTTTAAGTACTTAAGTAAAACTTAAGATCTTTGCTTTCATGCAAAGCCTGATAGCACGTTCTTATTCACCCTTCTCAGAACTGTTTTGCACTTGCTCATCACTAAGTTTCCACCCTCAAAGGCAACATGGCTGTAGTATCCATCTCTTCAAGCTCCTTCAGAATGTAAGGCTTTATCTGTTATACATATTCAAGCAAATTTTTGTAAGAAAACTTTTAACAAGTTTCGAAATTTAAACACAATGATTCCTATTAAATTAGTTGTTGGAGCTCCGTTTTGTTTCGCTTTTGCATTCACCAGCAGATTTATCCCGATGAGATAGTCTTAAGATCTATTTAAGAAAAATGTTGGAGCCACTTTGACTTAGCATAGTTTTAGTTCTATGTGCACTTTGGCTGATATCAAAGGGAAATGTTGGGGGCTTTTTTGTAATAAGAATGCAAACATACTTCACGGAATTACTAACTCAAAGTTTCTGTAGAAACAACAATGAAATGGTTCCTGAACTGCAGAATGTCCCCAGCAGGTCTCTGTGGAACTTGCAGGTATCTCTGATTTGCATTGCCGGGCATTAGGCACAAGCATCGAGGAGATAACTGATAGATAGGGAGAGAGCTGGCAGATACAGTGCAGCTCAGGCAAAACACCCATTTCAGTGGAGAATTCTGTGTGTCTATGTACTGCACACCGAGAGCTGGGGAGGGAGGGAGGGAGGACGCGAGCACAGCACGTGCCTGGGAACAGCTCGGGGGTCAGTGTGACTGCTTTTAGTGCTGCGGAGAGATCCGCCGTGGGGGGGGTTTCCTTGTGATCTGAGCATCTCGAGAGTGTGAGCAGCAGCACCTGTGAGCTGGCAAAGGGACGTGATTCTGTGCCACGGAAAAGTGACCTGGTCCATTAATGCCCAGGGACCGCTGCGGCTGACAGCAGCTCACTGCGCACTCTGCTCTCACAAAGGGATGTCATTTTGCAAACTATTTGTCGGTCTGGTTCTTTACCTTTAGCAGGTAGAGTAATGACTTCATTTTACAAATGTCAATGCTGGTTTTGTGATATGGATTTCACTTGATTGTTAAACTGTTAATTTACAGATCTTTACTGAGTGAATGCAAACAAATTCTGGTCCTCAAAGCTCTGCTAATGCGCAACGTTTGAATTTTAATTTCCAGTCCATCTTAGATTATGGTGATGAAAAACAATATTTAATCCCTCGTTAACACATGAATAAGCGGAAACTGTCATTTCCCACCAAACAATAATGGGATTATCTCAAGAACTGTCAGTTTATGTGAAAACATTATGTTGCCCAAATTTTCATAAAAATTAGCAGTGGGTAATATTCAAGATCAGAGCAATGGAAAGAGGGAAATCTGCATTCATGGTAATAAATATTCATATTTGTCTGCTCAGGAGATGAAAATCTAATCAAGGGGCTATTGATGCACTGGCTTTTTTTTTTTTGCTTTTTTTTTTTGCTTTTTTTTTTCTTTTAACCAAGATGTTTCATCTAAATTGGGTTTGATATGGAAATTAGTCTTACTCCAAGTCCTCCAGGCCATGAGCATGCTGGGATAACACTGGAGGTGTCCAGTACATCAGATGTTGCTGCTGGCATCTGCTTCTACAGACAACAAACACAATAAAATAAAATAAAAAATTGACAGCATCTCAAGGGCCAAGCTCAGAGTGGCTTAGGGTGTTGTGGAGGGTTTTTTTCCCTCTAAACATTTTTATTTTATCCCAGTTAAATCCTCAGTACTACAGGGTTAAAATTGTCGGCATTTTTTGCTTTTGTTGACAATTACCATAAATCAGAAGACACTCTGCATGAAGCTTAATGAAATATGTATGATATAAAAATGGGGAGAAGATAAGTGCAGTTTTCTGCTTTAGGATTTTGTGTGTGTATCTCTGTATCTGTGCGTGCACATGCACAGCCTGAAGAGCTAACTTGTATTTTGTCTGCTGTGCACTGAACAGAAGAGTCAGGCTGTTACTGATTGGGCAACATATAAAAAACATATAATCTGAAAAAAATGTTTAATTATAATTTATCCAAAAGTGAGACTAATATGTTTTCTATATCAGTTAATTTGTTCAACTAATATACTTGCATGTTAAAATCCTCAGTTTAAAATATTTCCTCATACTTTTTTTTTGTCCTTACTAGTATGAAAATCTGGTTTGTCCTAAAAGTATTTGCCTTGAAATACTTTACTGTTTATTATTACTATTATTGCTGTTTATATTATTTTTATTATTTCTATTATTACTATTGTTACTATTACTACTACTACAACTACTATTATTATTATTATTATTATTGTTATTATTATTACACTCAGTAGTTGCACACAGTATCTTGTTCTTCATTGTGCTTCTCAGGTGTTTTATGACCTTTTTAAAAAATTGGACACATCATTAGGATCCTGATCCTATAAATAACTCCATATATATATGTATGTGTATAAAGAAGAACATCCTTTTGTGGAAGGGTCTTGTGTTTTCTGACACTTACCTGACAGAGCTGTGCACAGGTCCTGATCGTTGTGCACACACCAGCAATGTGTGACTCAGTCTTCTTAAAACTCAAACTGCCTTCACTGAGTTCATTGATTCCCAGAGAAATTGCCATACAAAAAGCAAATTTTTTTTAGATTTGGAAGTGGGCAAAAAATATATCAGCAACATTCAGTTATATTGCCTGTAGAAGGAGAGAGCAGAAAGATAGGCAGAGCCTACTCTGAAGGAAGAATATTCCTGCTGACCAAGAGAAGAGAATAGTTGGAATACAAATGTTGCTTGTTGCGGGGATTGCCCCCTTTCTTTATGAAATCTGTACTAAGTAGGAATATGGAAATATGGCTTGTTTCAGAATTCCAGTAATTTGTGCAATAAATTGTTGTGAGGCAAGTATAAGCAGCCTGCAGAGTGTGGTGTGCGTGTATTGGCAAACCTGATATCTTTAACTGTACAATCTGTGCTGGCTTCTTTGTCCAAAATGTTTTTCAGAGATTTTATCTTCCTAATCAACTCCTTTGCCAAGCTTAAAAAAAGAGAAAGGAAATGCATGTAGCGTGTATAGCAGATGGATGTTCAGCTGTACAGGTGTCTGGTGTGCAGGTGCCAGATAATGTAGATATTATGCAGTTAGATATTTTCTGGGAAATTCTACTACTTGTTCCTAAGGGAAAGTCATCCCTTCTTCTAGTGCTACCTGTTGCAGCAGGATGCACACCTGGGAGTATTAATGGCCCTTCCTAACTCTTTCCCATTTGATCAGAGTTGTTCTTATAGAGCTGCCTTTTTTCTCTTTGCAATTTCCTAAGACACTGAAGTTCTTCAGTTTCTTCAGAACAGCAGCAGCCTGCATTGAGGTTAGGCAGCATCATTTGAAGCAATTTCTTCTTTATTCACTCCACCTTCTTACATGTTTTACTATTAATTTTTGCATAGTTCATAATTGCTTCTTCATGGAGAAAATTGCTAATCCTTCATATAAGATAAGCAACTTTGGCTAAAATAGATGAATATGTGGGAAAAATGACCAAATCAGTTTTAGTAGCTTCTACTGAAATGCTGATTTGAGTTAGTCTTAAGTAGGGAGATTGTGATTAGAGAAGCATCAATCATAGAATCACGGAATCACAGAATGGTTTGGGTTGGAAGGAACCTTAAAGATTGTCCAGTTCCGACCCTCCTGCCATGGACAGGGACACCTTCCACTAGACCAGGTGACTGAAAGCCCCACCCAGCTTGGCCTTAAATATTTAAGCCACATATATATTAAGCCATAGTACCTCTCAAAGCAGTATCTGGAGATAAGCAATGTAGTGTTACCTGTAAGCAATATATCTAACATTGTGTGAGTACTCATGCCACTAACCTCTGCAGCCACTTTTAACTTCGTAAGGTGGCTGTGTATTAAGTAATATCCTCAGGTTCTTACCACAGGTGAGAGAGAGGCTTCAGGTGCTTCATGGACCTCAGCTGTGGTCCTGGGTCCCATTTCCAGTCCCCTTCATGCAGGGAGCTGCTACTGCACACTACTGAAGTATCACAGGCAGCTTCAGGATGTGCACTCTGATTTTCCCCACAAAAGTACCACATGCACACTTGGCAGCGCTCAGCAGGAGACAGTTCTCTGTGCTACAGAGCTTGTTGATATTGTGGAGCATTACTGTTTTCCCATTTGGATGAAATTTTTTCATGACAGAAACACAACAGAGACCCAGATTTGAGGGGAGGTGTCAGCCCTCATGCAGAAGGAGGGACACCCTGATTTTCTGCTTGGCTCTTCTCTGTGGGCTGAACCTCATTAGCTACACTGAGTATTTGCCTCCTGGAATTGTTTCTCTTTTTTTAGCTACTTTAATATACCAGATAGCTTTTAGACCCTGGGACAGGTGTTTGTTCAACATAGCTCCTGGTTTATATCAAGATTCTTGTTCTGAGTCAGATGGGTGAAGGCTTGGACTTTTTGGTTTACAAGAGTGCTCTGACACTAAACTCTAGATGGTGGTAAAGCTTTTTGTCAACTGAACATTAAAAAAAAAAACAAACATGCTTTTGACATGAAAAGAAATTCCCTATTCAAAGTTTCCCTAAAACTTATGTGGACCTATTAAAAAAATAATTCTTCAGCAACTTGATATTTCTTTGCATAAATCATTTAATTGAAAAAAGGCTGAGTAATTTTGATTAACAGCATTACAGTAATGCTTTCTAGACAGGATTGGGATCTCACTGGGTACCTGCCCACACATAAAGTGACAAGAAAGCTGTGTCTTTGAGTGATTAAGATAATCACTGAAAAAGACAAGATTAGGAAAGAAAGGGAATAAAAATGATCACCTTTCTCATTTTAAAATTAAGTATACAAGTTATAAAGATATGAAATGAAATTACTCAGATTTAAAAAAAAGCTCATGAGAAATTTTTAGGACCCAGTGTTGGAACCAGACACTCACCTTTCCTGCCCATTAGTGTGCAATTCCAGAAGCATCAGGATGGAAGCTTATCTTCAGACTTGACTTAACAAAATGTTTTAATAATCCCAGCTATGAAATGCTAGGAGCTGATCTTGGATTTCACAATAAGAAGCAAAGTGGTTGTGATACTGTATGTTATGTAAATTATATGCAAAGTATATTGGCATGCAAATTTGAATGCTAAAAGGAAAATCATTCTTTTCTAAACCAGAGAAGAGAGTTTTTCACCCAGATAAGCCAGAATCTGCAGATAATTTTTTTAACATACTGATGGGGTTTCATTACATCTTTAAACGTATAATAAATATATAAAATAAAAGTAATTGTGTCTCCTTTCTAAACAAGTTCAATTTCTCTACTTTGCTGGTACCAAGTAGGCAAAAATGCTAAAAGTCTGTCAGATAGATAAGATCATATCAGGATGCCATAATATAAAAAAATATATGTATTATTAATGTGTGAAATTTTAAATTGCCATTTTAATTTGGTTTTACTATTTTTTACTGTTTGACTTTACTATTTTGGTTTCAACAGTCAAAGCTTGGAGTAGATCCAAGTGCTGTTTGTGACCCTGTTGGTCAGTAACATCCACAGTGGCTAATACCATGTTGTTATTGCTGTTTTTTATCTGTTAGACAATGAAATGTTCCTCTGTCTATTGACATGTTGAACTTTGGAAACACTAATGGGCAGGTACAGAATATTTCAGGAATAGGTAATGTTCACAGGGCATGACAAGACACACCTGAGTCTCCCTCTGCCTCACCAATAACACAACAGTGCTATTAACCATATTTTGTTAGGTGTGACAAGACAGAGCAATAGTGGCCATGTCTGCTGCCTTTTCTCTGTTTTATCTTTTTCATTTTGAGCTTGAGTTTTGTGCTAGACTAATAGCTGGTGGCAATGGGCTGGGGAAATGAAACTTTTGCTAAGATTAGGGAATGTGCAGAAAACAATGTGTGAAATCCTGATTTGACAAGGATGAACAGACTGGTGAGGGCACTGAGACATTTTGTGAAGTGAAGCCATATTTGTACCCAATGTGCCTTGGAAAAAACAGTAACAACAGAGGTGCCGAAAGATCCCACCCAGGAGACAATCGAATGACATCCTCATTATACCAGTCAGGAAATAAAGGAAGTGTGGAGTTTATTCTGCCCTTTCAAATTACTGGTAGCTTGTATTAACTGATGGTAGTGGAGCAATGTGTATGTTGTTGTGCTCTGGGGTGATTATCCTCGTGAGACTGTAAGTTCAACAGTTGTCATGCAGTTTGGAGTTGCAGACTGGCAATTTTTGTAATTGAATCTCAGGAAATAAACAAAATATGGCAACTTGATGCATTTTGAGTAATTAAATTTCTGCTGAATTTTCTGCTTCATCCTGGGGACTCCCAGGTTCTCACCCAAATTCTGTCTCTGATTCAGAATGCCAATAATCCAAAGAAAGAGAGGAAGGAAGCCATCTTTAATATATCTGTATGTCACAATGATATATTTTATTGGCGCTTGCCTTTAATTTAAAACATAGTCTAAAAATTCTGCCATCAGACAGCAAGTCAGGAGAGCAGGATGAAAAATTGTGTCAGCTGTGGCTTTTCTGGCTCAGGAGAACAGGAACCACAGAATTCGTCTGTAGCAAAATGGATTATTTGAGGGTTTGAATTCAGTACTCCTGCCCAGCCCATTCAGGATGTCCAGCTTTCAGAGCAAGGCCCTTTCCTTGCTTCATGACAGGTCTCTAATATGTTTATTATTAATTACCATGATGTAGCAGGTACAGAGAACCACTGGGCTGCATTCCCTTGTGCTAAATACCTGACAGATTAGCAGATGCTCAGGGGTTTGCTGGGTCATTTTCTGAGAAGATAAATGGTACATGCAAGTTATTTCTTGGGTGCAGTCCTGCTCATTTACAGAAACTTTACCCCAGCTCTTGTTTTCATGGGACACTGGAGGAGTGGGCAGTGGCAGATCTGTGATTTCCAGGATCTCATTCCATAAAACTTGTTCTGGCTTTTCCCAGGGCTTTGGAAGACTGACTCGCAGTTTCCTGCACCCTTACCCTCCAGTAAGATATGAACCCACTGATTAGAAAAGTGACATTATCCACCCCAAACTTAGTTGTACAGACACTTAACTGAATCATCTGTGATAGGAGTGTAGTCAGCTGAGCTCTATAATCAGCAGAGTCCAGCTATGATTGGAATTGCCTTTTATTTCCCATCGCTGATTAGAGGGAAAGCCAAAAGCTGGGGCTACATAGTTAAATGGAATTCAGTTTAAAAGCTTAGACTGAATAGGTCTCTTGACATCTGAGTTGTCAATATGATTCTGTCATAATAAATACCTAGATAAACTAGTATATCAGAGTCTTCAGTGTTGGCTGAAGATGCAAATGGTGCAAATAATGTTCACTGAACTCCATGTCGGTCCGATCAGCATGTCCTGGGGATTCCTGATTGATCTTCAACCGTTTGTGGCCATCTTTGACAGAGCACTGAGGCTGTGCCCACAGAGTGTGTGAGCTCACTGAGCTTGAGCAGTCAGATCTAAAAGTCCAGCAGGTCTCATGACCATTGTACATTTCTAAAAGTCCATATGAGAGCTCTTTAGTTCTGTCCTACACTTCAGGTAGCCCATGCTACATGAAGTGTAGGATGGCCCAGTGGGTGATTTACCTTCCAGGGCAACGCTCTGACAACTGCTGGCCTAAGCAGTGAATGGTCTGTAGTCTGCATAAGTTTCATAGCTGATCAAGAGTCTTTTCTAGTAGCCTGAAACCCTCTCTTTACAGGCAAGTCCCATAATATTAACTTTTGAACACAAAGAGAATAAAATGTTCATTCTTTTTTGGTTGATGTTGAGAAGTGGTATGAGGTCACCCATGCTGACAGGGCACTTTGCAAGGAAAGAGGGAGGCATTTGCGGTATCTAAAGGATATTTCCTTCTTTTCTTTTCCTTTTTACTTTGTGTTAAAGATGTATGACTTCCCAGTCAGCACAGCTTGCAGTGCGCCTTTGTTTTCCAAATTAGAAAAACCAAACAAGCTGTTTCTCAATATAGTTGTCGGGCAGTTTGTTGCATCAAGCTGTGAGCAATGTATGCCATGGAAAGAGCCCTGGCTGATGCCAGCACAGGAGATGTGTGATGGGGATACAAAAATAGTGATGCCACTTGAAGTGTATGCAAACAACTGTGGTTCTCTTCTAGTAGTGGAGAAACCCCTGGTGCGTCCTCAAATCTCAAGGCTAACTCAGAAGAAAATGATAAAAATGTTGTCGTCTCTCATTTTTGCTCTTTCTTTCCAGTGCTTCTTCACCCCTTCCTAGGGTTTCTACCATGAAGAAAATGTCCATAAGAGTTCACATACATGAGAGCAGCTGACTCTTGTTTGTGCTCACCGCAAACCTTGAGGCTTCTTGTGTTAAAGCAGCTGTAGTTCCCTCAGGTTGTCTGGATCACCCAGAAGAGGGAGACAGCTCTCCTACACTGTAAAATTCAGAAGTTTAGAAGGATGAAATACCTTTGAATTTATCTTTGTTGCTTTTAAATAATTTGCTTGAGAGTATATGATTTTCCAGGGCAAGGAAAGCATTACAGGTCATTGTTAGATGTCATCAAGTCTTTTTGCCAAAATAGTTTGCAGTTTATGGATGCTACATTGAATGCTTAGCAGTTGGATATAAAAATTAAACTTATTCATTTCTGCCAGTAGTTTCCATGTAGTTCTTGATATTGGGGATGTCTTCTCTGTTTTGATTTTAGACTTGTTTTCATTTCTAGTCTATTCAGAACAAGTCAGTATAATATTTCCTCAAAAGCTGTTTATTGAACTGATTTAGCATTCATCTATATTTAATTTTAACTTGGTGAATGAAAATAAAGAAAAAAATGCTTAAATGGAATTGAATTTCAGGTTTCTATCAAACACATAAATGTAATAGTGTGAAATAGAGAGTAAAAATTGTAGAAGGGAAGCACTGCTCATATATGCCAGTAGGTATCTGTTCCTCATTGATTTTCAGAGTCAGCTTCCAGTCATCTGACTTTTTATATCTTATGAAATATAATGCAATGTATAAAAATAAATCAACTGGATTGCAGCATGCAGCATTATGATGTCAAGGGTAAATGAACCCATTGAAAAAGCAGCAAATGCACTTCATTGATTGCATTTTTTTAGATTTTATCAACCGGCATGCAGATTTTGTCTGTCTAAACACAGTGTAGTTACCATTTATCTCCTATAAAATCAGTCAAAACAGAAACTCTTTTGTAATCAATTTGACTCAGTGATGGTTTGGGTGGTGGAGGTGCTGGCAGAGGGAATCACTTTTCTCCAGCAATTCTCAGCCAGCCAATGCACACATCAGGAGTTACCTAGCAACTGTATGCTGCCACTAGTTGAAGCATAGTGGTAGTTAATAGCCCATGACTTCACAGGTTACTTTCTTTACAACTATATAGAAGTATTTAGCATTTAATTTCTCCTGAAAACCCCTCCTCATACAGAAATTAATACCAGGTCAGATTATGACTGGCGCTTATCTTACCAATATAGAGTTATCAGTAAGTGTTTCCTTTCCTCCACCTTCCCCATCATATTTTACGTCTTTCACATGATTGTTACAACTTAAGTACATTATCAAGGAAAAAATATGAAGTGTCAAAAAGACATCTGTGCAGTTTTCTGGGACATTTTATAATTTAAATTTTACCTGAAAATTGCATGATGAACAGGCTGTTTGCATCTTCCATGTCATACCAGGACTGGGCAAGAGAAAAGATCTTTGACATGCAGCAGTATCATGGGCTGCTGTTTCAGATATTACAACATGGTGAAAGTGGGACTTGACTTCCACACACTTACCTCAAGCCTTCAGTAGTGCTTGAGTGTTTTGGTACAACTCTTCACATGGTATTTTTCCTTGAGGTACTTTTTTACCCTTTTTTTTTAACCTTATAACTTTCTGCTAAAAACATGCCATTTTCTCTTTTTTTCTTTTTTTT